>QEOT01122538.1:0-27963 GCA_003123785.1 Pterocarya stenoptera | reverse complement strand
ACTTCCTTAATCATTAAGTAAAAAAAAATTTAAATACATGAACGGTGAAAGTGAAAGAGCAAAGTCAGGCGACATAGTAGTATTTTCCAAACTTTATATATCTATCTATATATATATATATGATGATGTTTGTGTTGACTCTCAAACAGGTTTCATTCATTACATCACACCCAGTTCCGCACTAATTACTCACTTTTCATGCCTCTCTACGATTACGTGTATGGGACCACGGATAAGGCCACGGATACCCTATACGAGGCTTCACTCAAAAGGCTTGAAGAGTCACCTGATGTCGTGCATCTAACCCATCTCACGACACCCGAATCCATTTATCATCTACGGCTAGGATTTGCCTCCTTAGCCTCTTGGCCTTACTCCTCCAAATGGTACTTGAGGCTGCTGTGGCCTGTCACCTTATTTTGGTCTGTCGTTATAAGTGGGATCTACGGCCATGCTTTTGTTCTTGAAAGAATCACCTTCAAAGCCCTCAAGTTGCAGTCTTGGTTGGTGCCAAGATATAACATTCAGGTACTAAAATTAGTTCTGCTAATGGTTATTTTTTGTTGTTTATATTAAACTATTTGATTCAGATTCTTTTATATATACATCTCTAATCTGCAGTACATGGTAAAATGGCAAAGAGAAGCCCTCAATACCTTGATTGAAGAAGCCATACTAGATGCTGAACTGAAAGGAGTGAAGGTGTTGAGTCTAGGACTTCTGAATCAGGCAAGTACAAATTCAATCTTCAAATATGTTATATTTTCATTTGTTTTTGTGTCCTTCCTAGCGATCTTCCCCAAACCTACAATTATACTGCTGAAATTCAATCGTCTCATAATAAAATTTTCGTTCGAACGTGATTGAATGGTCCAGTAAAATTTTGTCCCAAAAGATATTTTTTAGGACGAAATTAATATTTTCATCCTAAAATACTTTTTGAGACACTGATATTGGGACAACCTTGAAATGCTTTTTTTTCGTTCCAAAATATATTTTGGGAACAAAACCCTATCTTTGTCCCAAAAGGGTACCCAAAATGTTGTAGTGAAATCCGATCTTTGAATATCTCTGATATGATATTACGTGACCATACAAATTAGAGTAATTTAATTTACTCACTCTTCCTTTAATATTTTATCCTCACGAGCTTCTATTATATTAGAAAGAACGCAAAAAGATCAATACAAACATATTAAACTTGTGGAAATTTGTAGGGGGAGGAAATGAATAGAAATGGAGAGCTTTACATCAAAAGGTATCCTCAGCTGAAGATAAGGCTGGTAGATGGAAGTAGCTTAGTAGTGGCTGTGGTGCTAAATAGCATTCCTAAAGGAACAACTCAAGTGCTGCTTAGGGGCAAGCTTAGTAAGGTTGCTTGTGCCATTGCAGATGCTCTGTGTGAAAGTGGAATTCAGGTACCAAGTCAATCCTCCATGGGAAGGCCTTGGATTTTCTTTTTTAATTACTTTTATAATGTTTAGTGCTAAAGATCAAAGGTCTTGAAACACTACCAAGTCATGGTATAAAAAAAAATTAATAAAATTACCTTATGAACTCTTAAGGAATCTTAATATGATCCCAAGTTGGAACAAATTAACATGTATATATAAATGCTTGATGTGATTTTTGATTTTTCAATTTGTATTCTAACACTTTAACACTCATATATATCGTGATCAGGTGGCAATATTATGCAATGATGAGTATGAGAAGCTTCGATTAAGACTTACCACCAAGTCAAAAAGCAATTTGGTCATTTCAACAAGTTTCACTGATCATAAGGTAGAATTTCAACGGTTACATAAACTAACAGGACTACATGTGATGATCATAATAATCAATCCTTACTCCCTCTTGGATTTAATATTTTTACATGTGCTTTTTTTCTTAAGTAAGAGGTTCATGTATTGATAAAAAAGATTTTAAGATATACTATAAATAACTTGCAAAACATGATTAGAATACCATAGTCAAGTATCCTTCTAAGTTCTATGCTTGTGGTGATGCCTGAAAAGCATGATTTCGCAACTCTTGGACCTCCAGAATTGGTCGTGGAATGCCACGATATCCGTCCCTGCGGAGGCTGTCAGATTGGTCCAAAGGCCCGCCGCTCTGGATCAGTTAAAATTCACTATTTTGATTGTTGATCATATATATATATATGTATACACACACAGGGGTCCTTGTACAATACCAAACATATATGTATTTTGACATAACGAAATCTTGCAGATATGGTTAGTGGGAGATGGATGGACAGAAAAGGAACAACACAAGGCACCAAAAGGAACATTATTCATACCTTTTTCTCAGTTCCCACCAAAGAAACTGAGGAAAGATTGCTCCTACCAGGCCACACCAGCAATGATCGCTCCCACATCTTTAATTAGCAACATGCACTCTTGCGAGGTTGGCAATTAGCAGCTGACATTGTTGTTGATATTTATATCTAAGCATGCAAGATATAACATATATATCACCAAAATTATCTTTCAGTTCTTACCCCTTCAATTTTTTTCTGGAACTTTGATTATGTGCAGAATTGGCTGCCAAGAAGAGTGATGAGTGCATGGCGTATTGCTGGGATAGTGCATGCCATGGAAGGGTGGAATGTGCACGAGTGTGGGAACACCATGTTTGACATCGACAAGGTTTGGCAAGCAAGTCTCCGACATGGGTTCCAACCTTTGACCACATCGGCGGAGGCTTGATCATACTTGAGACTAATTACTTAATATATATATATATAAATATATATATATATATATCTCTCCATATGTAGAAACTAAAATTATATATTTAAAGGGAAGAGTGTGGGAGAGTGAACACTGGATATGTGCGGTCACACAAATCTTGTGTTTTTGTTCTCTTGACGATAGTACTAGTGGGATACTGTACTCTTATAAATAAATAACTATTTTTTAATTATTACATGCTTTAATTATGTATGTGTATGATTAGAAGAACGATATAGTTTTCTTCTAAACTAGATCAGAGGAGTATTAAATTATTCCTCCGATCATAATGAGTCCCAACTCCGGCCATTTGCCGTTGCAAAGAGAGAGCAAATTGAAGAGCCATTAAATTCCAACTTGATGGACTCTGCTGTGGTTGGCTTTGTGATGTACTAAAGCTTAATGAAAGTAGACAAATGGGTGTCTTCAGCTGGCATTCATGTCCAACAATGCCATTAAAGATAAAATGGTATGGTTGGAATCCCCTCTCCTGAAACCTCATCATCAGTAAGGTGTGCAGTGGAGGATAAGGGAGGGGCACACCCATTAAACATGTATCTATTCTTTGGCTTGGTGTTAGAGGTAGACAAGGGCACACATGGCCCATGTTTTCCTTTTCTCACCTGTTCTCCGTAGTCTGTAGAACAAGCATGGTCTGCAGCCATTCAATCCCTCTACTTAATGAAAGGCAAAGCTCTTCTTTAATGTGCATTCACCATTAGATTAGTGTTGACAAAATTAGGTGTCCATAATCGTGATTGTGTTAGAAATCTATTCACCTCTCTCAAGGTATTTTTTAGGGACTAAAGTTCTAAACAACTTATCTCGTTTGTTTTCGCAGATGAAATGAGTTAATATTAAAATTAAAAGTTAAATAAAATATTTTTAAAATATATTTTTTCAATATCATTTTTGTTTTAAAATTTAAAAAAGTTGAATTGTTTATTTTATTTTATGTAGAAATTTGAAAAATATGTAATAATTAGATGAGATGAGTTAAAAAGAATTGTAAAAGCAAGCGAAACCAATTCACTATGGTGAGTGAATATATTATCTGAGTAGAGGAAAATAGCAGCATGTAAAGCATTTTGAATGATATCAACAAAATGTGCATTAAAAATTCAAGATTAGCTCTCTTTTTGGTTTTCATGAGTTCCTCAAAATAGAAACTGTTGTGGATACTGTTTGGGCAATCATGCTTTGTTGTGATTTCACCTGGATCTACAAAAAACCTTGTCTCAAGCATACAAACCAAACAGGAAGGACTGTTTTGAAGACTCTTTTGGAGCTGTTTTTTCCCCCTATTTTAACCAAATAAATAAATAAATAATGCATATGCCCAAAGAATAATAATTGACTGTACTTAAACGCTTTTCTCATCAGAAAGGGAAAGAAAAAAAAAATGCTGTCTTGAATAATAGTATATACAGCAAAGTCTCACTCCATATAAAATTAAAAGATAGCACATAAACAGAAACAATCAAATGAATAATGTTTTAAGGAAGCCGTTCCCAGTTACTATATAGTTAGTGTCGATTAATCCAGAATATCTTCTAACAAGGTAGATCATCAATTGTTTGCATGTCCCTCATTGCTTGAAAGTAAAGATATGTCTTTTAGCACCGAAGACATGAACACCAAGAAAATGTACCTGTTCTGAGTAAAGAAGTCTAAGTGCCAGAGACAGGAAATAAAGAGAGGAAGATGAATGGTTTGACAGGCTTGAGGCTTAGTGGACATATAAGCAGTAGGCTGGTAGCGATAACCAGAGATCTTTCATTATAGATGAGACACCTGAAGTCACTTTCTATATAGATGAAACTATTCACCTGAATGTGGCTCTAAATGGAAACAATAAGAATGTTAAATCACTACTAAGGCACAAGATGCATGCATTGCTGATGCATTCTGACGATGAACTGCATTTGAAGCCAACCAAAAATGCAAGTGTAGCACTGTGATTACTCTCATCATGCTTTGAAGTGCTTCAGTTTGTTAATCATGTGTTTGAATGGAAGCGTCTCTGAAGAAATGAAATAGCTGTTGAGCCTCACAGTTGCTAATCTGGCTATAAGACTTGTATTTCAGCCGGTTAGGTCTGCCTGTGCCACAAAGAAACCTTATACTATCAAAACTATTAAAAAGAAAAGAAAAACTAAACTTTAGGTTCTCATCATTTCATGAGACTGAGTTCTTACCATTGTTCTAAATATTTGCAGAACAGAAACAAAATCAGAACAATAGTTCTTGAGATGATGAAAGGTTTTTTTTAAAAGTCATTTGCTACAAAACTCATAGTAGGTTTTGTAATTCTCTGAAAAAAAAAAACAAGTAGTCTCTATCTATAATGAGGTTAACCAATTCATTTGTTAATAAAGCAACTTCAAATTAATAAAGGAGTAAACTTACCTTTCAATTATGTATCCATAGGGGTTCCAATGAGAGAGACTTCTCATTGCGAGTGTGAGCAGAAGAATTCCCAGGGGGAGGTGCGTGAACAGTAATTGGGAGAACCCACTCACTTTTGTCTCTTCCCTCTATCAGAAGCGGGTGCTCATATCTGAAGTCCAGGGCATTCAAAGTGTTTTAGGACAGGTGATGAGAATTCTCAATTGTTGAAATAGCATATAGTCAGGTACAATTAAAATCTCTCGCAGTAAAGCACACTTCAAATTGACAAAGAACAGCAAAAGGCTAGCATTAATTGTGAAAACCTTTAATTTCCAATAAATTGATATCAAACTTGTCATCTCAACTCACACCCACGAGAAAATAAAATATATGCATGAATTATTTTTTTTCTATAATCTATTCTTGTTTTATCATTTAAATAAAAATTTTGCAAAGAAAACTACAATAATCTTTCACACTTCCATATCATATAATCTTTTTTTATAGGTGCTGCCACATCATATAAGCTTTGTGCATCATGTACTTCATATCTGGATTGAAAGAAAGCAAGATATTAACAATCTATTATAACATGGGAATCTTCACACCACTCTAATCATCTGGATTGAAAGAAAGCAAGATAGTAACAATGCTATTTAAGGGCATACCTGGTCCAATCCACATTCTTCGGAGTCGTAAAAAATTCAAACCGAAGCGACCATTGCACAGATACATGGGGAGTTGAAAAGGACATGGGCCCATCCATGGGAATGGAGAAAAGAAAGCTTGTTTGCACCAAATCCGCAACAACCTCGTAATGATCACTTTGAACCTGGAAATATTGTTCCAACAAACATGACACCAAACAAAATCATTAAGTCACCTACAAGTATTGAGCTAAGTTTGCAACATAAATAACTTTTGTCTAGCCCAAATTCATTAAACTCTTTCAGTTATTCCAGTAAGCATTTTATTAGTAGCTTTATGCATCTGGGCATTTTAATGTCAATAGAAGTATGGTTACAACATAAACTGATGCATGACAGACATGATTGAATGGAAAGAACACTAGCAAGGGAAAAAAAAGAAAAAGAAACAAATAAAAGGTAACTATTCTGTAATTTGTGTGCCAACAAAAAGATTTAAATGGCAAGCACACAAGTATCAAGATCATCAAAATAAAGTTTTGTGTAAAAGGGAGAGAAAAAAAATGGGTTGCATCAAACATAAGGTTTTGCAGAGTATCATAGAATTAACCCACTGTCAAATCAAGCCAAGCTAAATAAGTTGTTCACACTCAGCCCTACACATTTAGAAAATGTCCAGACTCAGCTTGAGCTTGAATTGAGCTTAGCTAAGTGTTTTCAGACTCAGATCGGCCATAGATTCGCCAAACTAAAGCTTGTCTCGTTGGAAGCTCAGCTCAGCATATTTCATCAGAAACTTGAGCATAAGCTGAAACACAACACCTTACATGTATTCTTAAGACTTACACATCTCACTGAAGCTTTAGGTATTACAATTTTGATGGACTTGAGATTTAGAGATAGAAACTTGATTTAGAACCCTAATCTGAGCAAAAATATCCATGAAAAACAAAATATTAAAAGAAGAGTGGCAAATACCTGCCACAAATCTCACACAAACGAAAGATAGGGGAAAGAAAACAAGAATAGAAGGCAAAACTAGAGCCCTGCATGATGAAATCTAGAATTTTCTCCCAAAAAGGAAAAAGGGAAGAAAAAAGAGTGGCAATCCAAAGATAAAATGATAGATCAACAAGCAAGATGAAAAAAGACTGGACAAGCTATATATCTAAGCTTGAACTCAGATCACTTCATCAATAAATGAAATTTCCAAGCCAAGCCGAGGGATTCGTGAAGGCTCTGTTCTTTGCTAGCAGCCACAAATAGAGTAGATTTCCAAGAATGAGATAATAATGAAATTTGAATACCCGATAAACACTCCATCTATCTGCAACACAAGACTATATACTAGGGGTGAAAACCAACCCCTTCGGTTCGGTTTTGGGCAAAACCGACGCCAACAGAAAGTGAATTTTTGGGGGAGAAAACCGGTCGACAGGGAGGAGAAACACCGGCTTAAACTGTTGCTTAATTTCTTTGGCGGTTCACGGTCAGTTCTCAGACCGATCTTCCTTTGAGATAGTAGAAAGAGAGAGTGTTGCAGAGAGGAGAGAGGAGAGAGAGAGAGAGAGAGAGAGATGGGAAGAATGCGAGGAAGAAGATGAAGTTATTTCAAAACGACGCCGTTTGGTTTAATTGTTATAAATTAAACGATGCTGTTTGGTTTAATACTAAACGCCGTCGTTTAAGTTGTGTTTAAAACACAACTAAGGCTTAAACGGCGCCGTTCTACTTAAATTTAAGTAGAACGGCGTCATTTTGAGTACAGAGTATATAAAAAAAAAAAAAATAGTTTCTTTAGTCGGCCAGTTTAGTGGTTTGAACCCGGTTCGAACTGACGCCGAACAGGCCGATATCGGTTTTCTCTATTTTCTGCCACACGCCGACCTATTCTCCACCGGTTGCGGCCGGTTCTGAGCTTCGGCGGCCGGTCTGAGTCGGTCTAGGTCGGTTTTTCGGTTTTTTGTACAGCCCTACTAGATACCAATCTTCATCTCCATATGCAAATGGATATAGCAACCACAATTCATACAGCCCATACTGACTTGGACAAACAAGTAATCAAGTGTAATCTATGTCTGAAACAAAGGCACAACACCTGATCCATCATAAAATCAATATCTTCAATTTTAAAAACTAATAATAAATAATACCTTTGTAATCGTGGGAGAATTCCTCCGTGAAGGATGGACAAATTGCCGACCTATAGTCTCTGAAGTCTCTAATGTTATCGAAACCTAGAATAAAAATCCTTTTATGAACCATCAATAACATTAAGCAAATCGGTATTTGTCATAGTTGATTGTTCTACTGTCTATGAAACCGCCATTACCTCAAGACATCTCCTAGCTCCTTCTTCGTGAAAGAAAGTAAGAGTTCCCCCGATCTGTTAGCAACACAGGTTGTAGAACATGGGAAAAATAACCAAAAAAATGAAAACAAGAGAGAGAGAGAGAGAGGCACAAGACATTTGTATAAAACTGAAAGAGGACTGGACTGATGGGCCCCACTCTGTGCAGATTCATGCGGTGGGACCCACAGAGATGCATGGCACACTCACTGTGCAAACAACAGACCTTCACAGAGGTCCTTAGCATTCTCAAACTGAAATTACCATGTCACTGAAGTAATAAGTTGAGTCAGAGTTTTTTGGAGAAAATCTAAGAAGAACTTGATCATCCAGCCTGATATTGTAAGACCTTCCTCGAATAAAGCCTTCTGCTGCGGAAAATGTTTGCATCAAATTAGTTTACTGGGACTTATAACACACGGAATTCAGTTGATCCAAAATATATGAAAAGTGTGTGAATATATTTGAAGCAGAAGAAAGTGCCGTAATTTACATGCTAAAGGTTCAACAGTTTCTGATCTCGGTGAGGAGGATAGTGTTGTTTCATCATCTGCAGAAAAGGGCTTTGGAAGCTTCCGCTGATGGCTTGGGGAGACAATGGCAGCCTGCTTCTGCGGTGACAAAACATCTGTTTGCAAAACTAAGTGTCATTCAGAAAAGCTGCTATTCTGACTCACAACATATAATATTTTAATGACATCATAAATTATCACAGGTTTATTGTAATGCACTTGGGAACTGAAATCATCCACTATCACAATTATGAACTGCAAAACATATATAGGGTTTGTGCATGAAGAGAGCTACTAAGAGGGCTGGCTCACCTGCACTTGAATCATGTAAAACCTCAGCCACTGACAGCCGAGGAAGTGGAACATTTAAAGATAAGCTTGTACGCTCTCCTTCAAGATATGGAACATCCTTAGTTAAAGACCTTGCAGAAGATGATTGCAAGGATAGTGCACTTCCAAAGGTTCTCTGCAGATGTTCTTTCATGGGATTGTAGGAAGAAACAGATGAGATCTCATCCCTCGAGCTTTCATAGCCTTCCTCAATGCCATCATAAATATCATTAGCTCTGACCTGTAAGGAAGTAATTCTACTTTATATTAAAACATAAACGAATGGGTTAATTTTCTATTCCAAAGCTCTCATATTTTTATCATTAGCTCTGACCTGTAAGGAAGTAATTCTACTTTATATTAAAACATAAACTAATGGGTTAATTTTCTGGCAAATTTACTATTCCAAAGCTCTCTCTTCTTTTTTTTTAATCAGTGTTCCAAAGCTCTTAAATGGAAAGCATTTCTTGAAAGAACAGGATGTATGATGACTTTCTGCAAAACGAGTAAAAAAGTAGTATTAACAGCCTACCCAATCAGAGTCTCCATTCATTTCTTTCCAGAATATATCTGTTTGGATGGTTGTCGAAGGAACAATCCCTGAAAACATTGACAATACAAGAATACTTCTCAGGTAGTCATTTTAAAACTTTTTGGCTTAATAAGATTTGAGTACACCAACTTTTAAATAATAATTAACACTAGTACGTCAATGTGATTTAAATGTAATGTGAATTCTAAAAATTCGTAAACTACATGGAATATTTCAAACACTGTAATATTCAGAATTTTCCTTCAAGGAGATTCCAGAGGTTGACTTAATAATTCTCGAGCCTGTATTTGAACAATAGGACTCCAATTTATACTTTGCAGTAAACGGAACTTGAAATATAACTCACCGTTGCTTTGACCTTCTTCCATAAGCAAGCCACTAGTTTTTTGAGTAGCCCATACTTGTAATGGAATACGAGCTTCCTGTATTGATCAAAATATCTGAAAATTTTAAATCCAACAGCTTATACTAAATCAATATATTGAAAGAGACTAAAAAAAAAAAAAATCAGCTTCTTGAACTTGGCACCATGTAATAGATTGTATTTTCAACGGACAGCAGATATCATACACCCTGTGACAATGCAATGATCTAATGCCAAAATAAATTAATTAAGCCAAATCCATAGAGGCATTGCAGCAATCACTAAACCAAGTTGAATGAAACCAACCAGTTCAGTAAGATCTTTTACTGATTCTCTATTAGAGTGACCATTTTCCAGTATCAGCCACTGTCCAGAAAATGTACTTTTGACGTAGTAAAAGTAGCGAACGGTGGCACCCTTGTATGAGGGTGGTATAATGGTTGGCAATACAGTTCGCACCACATCTGCAAACAGCATTGAATGTTTCACAAGATCAATTGGCCCGTGTCAATACGATAAAATGGGAAACTTTAAACGCCAATTAATTGATTAAAGAGATAAGAATGACAAATAATCCGAATAAGCTATTCGAAACAATTAAATAAAAGAAAAAGGTAACATAAACTAAAAACGAGCTTACATGATTTGGTGGCTCCAGAGGAAACGATTTGATTCGAAACCATTGCCCGTACCGTGCAGTCCATAAATACATATTCACCTAAATACGATCACTTCTTGAGCTTAAATTCTATTAAATAAATAAAATATCAAGCAATTTGCGATTGCGAACCTCTTCTTTGCTTGGATCCGGGCAAAGGCTTCTGAGTGGCGAACCACTGTGAGTCGAGCTTCTGGACGCCTTTGATCTCGAAACTAAGGCGCTCCAGCAAGAGGGAGATGGAGAGATCGTCGGTGGCATGGGGGTTGGAGATCTGGACGGAGACGATAATGGGATCGCCAGGCCTGTACACTTCTTTGTCGGCTTGGAGCTTTAGAGTGGGCTGGGTTTCGGAGTTGGAGGAAGCGTCGGCCGCGTTTGAACCCCCGCCGCTCCCGAAGAAGGAAAACCTACGCGACGACATTGCCTCCTTTTCTTTCTTATGTTTTGATAATTCACTTGTGGTGGTTTTTGAAGCAGAGCATGGAAATGAAATTAACTAAGCAGAAAGACGATCGGGAACCATGGCGACGGAGGATCTGATCAAGATCACCGAGAAAATGCTTTGCGGCAATACTCGTCGACTTCGTCCTTCTTCTTTGTCTTTCTTCTTCTGCCTCTCTCGTCTCGGAATCACGGGCACATTCCTACGCTCGAGTGGCCTTTAGGTGAGATCTAATCATTTCGATTTGGTAAGTTCTCCTTCAAGATAAATAAATAAATAAATTTTAAATAACAGATAAAATAAAATAAATAATAATAATTTATTTTTTTAAGATGTTCAAGTATTAATATTCATTTTGAGAAAATTTGACAAATTTAAAATTCATGTAAAAAAAAAAAAAAAACTATTTCTAAAAGATGGATCTCATTTTTAAAAAAAATAAGTGTGCAAAACTTATATATTATTTTTTCTCATCAAATATGTAATGTATGAATGATAAATAGAATAATTCAATTAATTTAAAATTTTAAAAATATGTTTTGCACACTTATATCTATTATTATTCAAATAAGATTTATTTCTTTGGGACAATTATATATTGGTCACGTGTAAGTTTATTATTGTATAATATATTTTTTCTTTCAAAATATATAGATGTTGTCAAGTAATAACAAATGTAGGGTAATAATTTTTTTTTTTTTTTTAATGTCGGAAACCTCTCCAAGACAGGGACTTTTGAACCTATTCTTGCAGAATAAATCTTGATATCATACGCCACACCCTCGAGGGTTTCTCTACATAGGTGTAATAAATTTATGAATTTCATTTAAGAAAAATTATTTATAAATTTTATTTTTTACTCACTTAATATATTACTGATGTGTAAACTTTTTACATCAATAATACTAAAAAAATATTATTATTTTAAATTTTTTTAATTATAATATACTCCACTAAAAATGGTATTTATTTGTAACAAAATTCTGTTCATTTTAACCAATTCGGTAGTAAATTATTTGAGTTTCATGAAATTTGTAATTATAACGATAAAATGCTCACATGAAAATCGAAATATGACATTGTTTTTTGTCAAATATATGGTACCAAATTCTTATTGATTTATACGTATAATATGAATCACATGATGATTTTTTTTTAATTCTTATTATTCTAATGTATTTAAAATCAAATTTAGTCCAAAAGTTTCAATTGTATCTATAATTCAAAAGATAAATACACACTTTAGAATTTCACACAATTTGGACTGAAGATTACAACAACCATCAAATTTTTAAAAATCGATATATCAAATTATTAAGAACTGAAACTTTGCACCTTTTATTAGAATCTAACCATCAAGATTATATTATGTCACTTATTTTTATTTATTTTGATAACTATAATTGATTGAATAATGATACACGTATAATTTTTGTACAACTCGTTTTATAATTATATTTTAAATTGAAGATATTTCTATAAAACGATGTTATTTTTATAAGTTATTTTACAAAAATATTTCTCATTTTAAAAAGTTGGGTAAAAATTGTAAAAAAATATTTGCCTGTGTATCATTTTCTTAATTTGAATTATAGTGTAAAGTGTCAATTTTTTTTAAAACTTGATAGTATAATATGTTTTATTTGATAGTTTTAACAACAAAGTCTACAGTTTTAAATCATTTATAGGATGCAAAGCAAGTGTATTTTTTCCCTAATTTAAAATTCTTACTAACGTATTAATCTTGGATAGCACATATTTAATTGCCAATATTTGTTTTTGTTACTTTGGTTATAAGAAAAGAATGAGTTGAAAGTTGAATAAAATATTATTATAATATAAAATTTTTATTTTAAAATTTAAAAAAGTTAAATTAAATTTTATATTTTATTTAAAATTTAAAAAAAAATTATAATATTTAGATGATATTGTCTGTGAAATACAAAGATTGATGTACGGTTTAGATAGTGAGATGATGTAAGAAAATGAAAGTTGAAAATTAAATAAAATATTATTTTTTAATATTATTATTATTTTAAAATTTAAAAAATTTAAACTGTTTATAATATTTTATCTTAAAACTTTAAAAATATAATAATGATAAGTCGAAATAGGCGAAACTTTTATATCCTGGTTAACGAGATATCTTTGGAAAGAGGTATATATTCGTATTTTGTGTGTGGAAGGCCCAATTCTTATCGGGACAGCGAAAGTGTGAGTAGGCAGCTAGCAGAGCTTCAAGGCTTAAGATGGCGTGTATATCAAGTCCCGCGTCATCCTCGTCACCGTTTATTCTTCCAACTGAGTTGCTTCCGAGTCGTTCACTGAAACCCACTTCGCTTTCTTGGACATCTTCCTTTCCCAAGCTCGGCAGTTTCTCCAATTGCGTTGCAGTCCCACCTAACCCCATACTCAAAAAGGTGAATGCAACTTTCGCCAATCTCTCATTTTCCACATTTTAGATTTTTTTTTCATCCTTTTACTTACCAAGAGTTCATTTAGATGACCTATTTCTTGGTTTTTCTTGAATGTTGTAAATTGTTGAAAATCCAATTCGCAGTGCTGAATTTCTTTTGGCTTACAACCCAATTAATTCTTTTGACGATCAAACCCCTTTGGTAGCAGAAAAGAAATCTTGAACCTTTACTCCATGTTAGTCGTTTTTAAGCTTTGTACTAGTTGATAAACAAACAAGTTTGGACGGGTACAAGTAGAATAGTTATTGCCTGAGTATCAAACCCAATTTTATTCTGTGTGGTAAACAAATGTTGTGTATTGTGTGTTGAATTTAGAAGGGGAAGCTGATATATGTAGATTGGATTCCCAGAAGAAAATTCTGATTGATGCGGTTTTGGTGTTTGCTGAAATTGAGACAATGAATGCCCCATTTATTTATAATGAAAAGTGAATGATCTGCGAAAATGGATTATGAATGGAAATTATTTACTTTGTCGTATCCTTCTCAGTTTTGTACTTCCAAGGAAGCATTTCGCTGTACGACATGGAATGGTAGTGATAAGTAGTGAAAGAAACTGCAGATGAGAGTTCTGTCTGTTGTACCGGATGAATTGACAAAAATTTTAAGATAGGAGCGCATTCAAAATGATGAAGAACATGCCACAATGTTGTATTGAGAGTTAGTAAAGTTTGCGTATTTGAATGCGAGCTTAGCATTAAGAACAAGGCTCAAAGAACTTACCATTCTATTTTAGAATTAACTTTCATGGTGAAGTTTCCCCAGAGAAGCTCATTCGGTCTATTGATATTTTTGAGAAAGTCATTCTAACTTCTAAGGTTTGAAGAAGAAATTTTCATTTNCCATCAAGATTATATTATGTCACTTATTTTTATTTATTTTGATAACTATAATTGATTGAATAATGATACACGTATAATTTTTGTACAACTCGTTTTATAATTATATTTTAAATTGAAGATATTTCTATAAAACGATGTTATTTTTATAAGTTATTTTACAAAAATATTTCTCATTTTAAAAAGTTGGGTAAAAATTGTAAAAAAATATTTGCCTGTGTATCATTTTCTTAATTTGAATTATAGTGTAAAGTGTCAATTTTTTTTAAAACTTGATAGTATAATATGTTTTATTTGATAGTTTTAACAACAAAGTCTACAGTTTTAAATCATTTATAGGATGCAAAGCAAGTGTATTTTTTCCCTAATTTAAAATTCTTACTAACGTATTAATCTTGGATAGCACATATTTAATTGCCAATATTTGTTTTTGTTACTTTGGTTATAAGAAAAGAATGAGTTGAAAGTTGAATAAAATATTATTATAATATAAAATTTTTATTTTAAAATTTAAAAAAGTTAAATTAAATTTTATATTTTATTTAAAATTTAAAAAAAAATTATAATATTTAGATGATATTGTCTGTGAAATACAAAGATTGATGTACGGTTTAGATAGTGAGATGATGTAAGAAAATGAAAGTTGAAAATTAAATAAAATATTATTTTTTAATATTATTATTATTTTAAAATTTAAAAAATTTAAACTGTTTATAATATTTTATCTTAAAACTTTAAAAATATAATAATGATAAGTCGAAATAGGCGAAACTTTTATATCCTGGTTAACGAGATATCTTTGGAAAGAGGTATATATTCGTATTTTGTGTGTGGAAGGCCCAATTCTTATCGGGACAGCGAAAGTGTGAGTAGGCAGCTAGCAGAGCTTCAAGGCTTAAGATGGCGTGTATATCAAGTCCCGCGTCATCCTCGTCACCGTTTATTCTTCCAACTGAGTTGCTTCCGAGTCGTTCACTGAAACCCACTTCGCTTTCTTGGACATCTTCCTTTCCCAAGCTCGGCAGTTTCTCCAATTGCGTTGCAGTCCCACCTAACCCCATACTCAAAAAGGTGAATGCAACTTTCGCCAATCTCTCATTTTCCACATTTTAGATTTTTTTTTCATCCTTTTACTTACCAAGAGTTCATTTAGATGACCTATTTCTTGGTTTTTCTTGAATGTTGTAAATTGTTGAAAATCCAATTCGCAGTGCTGAATTTCTTTTGGCTTACAACCCAATTAATTCTTTTGACGATCAAACCCCTTTGGTAGCAGAAAAGAAATCTTGAACCTTTACTCCATGTTAGTCGTTTTTAAGCTTTGTACTAGTTGATAAACAAACAAGTTTGGACGGGTACAAGTAGAATAGTTATTGCCTGAGTATCAAACCCAATTTTATTCTGTGTGGTAAACAAATGTTGTGTATTGTGTGTTGAATTTAGAAGGGGAAGCTGATATATGTAGATTGGATTCCCAGAAGAAAATTCTGATTGATGCGGTTTTGGTGTTTGCTGAAATTGAGACAATGAATGCCCCATTTATTTATAATGAAAAGTGAATGATCTGCGAAAATGGATTATGAATGGAAATTATTTACTTTGTCGTATCCTTCTCAGTTTTGTACTTCCAAGGAAGCATTTCGCTGTACGACATGGAATGGTAGTGATAAGTAGTGAAAGAAACTGCAGATGAGAGTTCTGTCTGTTGTACCGGATGAATTGACAAAAATTTTAAGATAGGAGCGCATTCAAAATGATGAAGAACATGCCACAATGTTGTATTGAGAGTTAGTAAAGTTTGCGTATTTGAATGCGAGCTTAGCATTAAGAACAAGGCTCAAAGAACTTACCATTCTATTTTAGAATTAACTTTCATGGTGAAGTTTCCCCAGAGAAGCTCATTCGGTCTATTGATATTTTTGAGAAAGTCATTCTAACTTCTAAGGTTTGAAGAAGAAATTTTCATTTCAGGTTGAGTTCATTTTGGCCTTCACTTTTTCTTCTTTAGCCTTAACTTATTTTGGGATATACCACTTTGTATTATTCGTCCATTTAGAGGACCATGATTTGATTGCATGTTGAGACAAGAACTTGTCTTGTAGGTATTTCCTTTACTGCTCCCAAATATACTTTGTGATTTTTTCCCTTTTATATTTATTTTTTTATAATCATTTTCCATCTGGATTCTGGAAGCAATTTTGTTAAGTATAAATTCTTATTCCAGTTTATTTTTTCTCAGGTTAAATATGAACCCAAAAACACTTTGAATGGGTCACCTGATTGAAAAGGGCATACCCTATCAATGTTTTATTTAGGCAGACTGCAATGTTGAACTTTATCATGAGCTATGATATCTACCTGATTGCATCTTTAGGAGTTCTTATAGTTTGGTTAGTTTGGACTTAACAGTTGAATTGATAAGAAATCTATTAACTCGCTTTTGTCTATCTGTAGGGTTCTTTCATTCAAGCTGCCTGGACCCGGAGATCTCGAAGTGAGGCTGCTAAAAGACCAAATAAGAAATCAT
The DNA here is from genome assembly GCA_003123785.1 of Pterocarya stenoptera. Taxonomy (NCBI): domain Eukaryota; kingdom Viridiplantae; phylum Streptophyta; class Magnoliopsida; order Fagales; family Juglandaceae; genus Pterocarya; species Pterocarya stenoptera. The sequence goes on along the minus strand of QEOT01122538.1, from coordinate 11,133 downwards.
GGAAACAAAGGACAGATATGTACATGAGACCATTTTTACTAAATGTTTTCTTTTCAAAGCGATTTGTCCATGCGAAAGTTATGCACCGGGCCACCAGCAAAGTGATATCTGTTGCCACCACGAATTCCAGGGACCTGAGGTTTACGTTACCATCACTCACCGATGACAATGCCTGTCGAGTTATTGGGAAGTTAATTGCAGAGAGGTCGAAGGAAGCTGATGTATTTGCAATGTCTTATGAGCCCAGAAAAAATGAGAGAATTGAGGGTAAGCTCGGGATTGTTATCGACACCATTAGGGAAAATGGGATTATGTTTGTTTAATTTCCCTTTGCTTAGAGAGGTTTTAGATGCTTTAACTTTTCTGTGCGAGTGAAATAGAAACTTGGGGTGGGGAGGACACTCCCTTATTCTGTAAGGTACTGTTGTATTTAACTCTCTTATATTCGAATCTTTGAAGATTGTGAGAGAATGGTATTAGAATTGAAGTCATTATGCTTATTCTCTTTATTTATGTTTAGATGGCATCCTACAAAAAATAGCTTCCATTCCTTCTAACTCTTTATATTCCATGAAGGTGTTCTTTCTCTTCATCCCTCTAGTTGGGTGTTCTCAGTACATACTTCCAGCATATTTGAATATAATCCGTGGAAAATGCTAAAGAATTATTAATCCAGCCTTACAAATTGCTAAATAAACAGTAAAGTAACTTGCAATATACAATTGGCCCACAAAACTGAGCAGACCAATCCTTAAGAAACTTTAACTCCTTTTTAATGCGTGATTCAAACAAAGGAGAAAAGAAGAGATGATGGTTAGAGACTCAAAAAAGGATCCTTATTGCTATTACAATTATTATTTGATGTCATTACAGAGAAATACAATCAAAAAAGAAGAAAAATGGAGGTATACACTCAAGAGCATAATTACAACCTTCTATATTAAGGAAAAAAAATGGGACAGATATATCATCCTTGGCAGAGTGCAAGGATACGCAGCCGTACTTGAAGGAAGAATAATTGATGTCGGACAGAATAACGATTATTCTGCAGGTTAGTTTTAACAGATGATTCACAGGAAAGAAACAAGAGATTCGCCCCAAAAACATAGAGAAAATGTCTCTGATGTCAATTCAAATTATCAATATTCAAGAATAACCAAAATCAACCCACAAGCCGGGCTGTAATAGCTGAAAATCGATTATATTGAAATTTTATCAAAAATAACAAAATCCTAATAATCATGCCAAAATTAAATACATAATAAAAGAAGTAATCTGTCAGAAATATGGTCCAAATCGAGTTCAGAATCACTTTCAAAACATTAGATGAAATATTACCATAAAAAGCAAAAAATAACTAAAAAATAGAAAATTAGAGAGAAAATAGCAGAATTTGGCCGTGAAAATGATGCACACCGAGCATAGCTAGGTGCTCATGATATGCGCGCCGAAAAGAGCTTTCCGAATTGGGGTCATATGCGCGATTCTGATACTCATAGCCAAAATTATGGCTAAAATACTGAAACGTACTCAAAACTGGCCCAACCAAGGAAAGATCATGATTTCTTACCTTCTTTGCGCTGATCTGCCACCTTAAGGTATTTCGGTGCAATCAACGTGCAGTCTGACAACTCAGCATCATCTGACTCAAATCCTCCTGTATCACTAATGATATAGTAAGTAATCAGCAAGTTACACATTCAGAAGTACAATTTTAAAATTCACTTCGTCATCAAATTGAAAATTCACGAGCACGGCAATGCTACGTGAACTTTGACCGCTTTAGACTCTGTTTGAATGTTGAGTTGAGTGGAGATGAGTTGAGTTCTTTATGAATAGTAGTGAGTTAAGATGGTAAAATAAATTTTGTGGAACACACCTAAGATGAGTTTAGACGGATTTGGATGTTAAGATGAGTTTATATATATTTATGGAAAGTTAAAAAAGATTGTGAGTCCTGCATATAAAGAGGTGTTGAGTTAAAAAATATTGTGAATCTTACGTATAAAGAAATTTTGAGTTGAGATAAGTTTAATGATTTGAAAGTTTAGTGTTTAGATTTTAGACTCAGTTTAAAATTAGGCTAGTTTCAGACGGCCCGTGTGTGCGTGCATGGCTTCAGATGTGTCAGGTCATTTCTCATACGTTGTGCAAAGAGTCCATTAAAGAGACATATTGCTTTTTCCAGCTTGGTATAAAAAAGGCCGTACCAAAATATTCATCACTACTCTTCACCAGATTTTTAAAATGCGAGGCTACTTAAAAGTTAAACACACTGCTGAATCTGCTTTGGTGCACAGAACTGTGGGAATAAAAAAGATATGGAAAAGGAAAGAAAATCTTGACTTAAGGTTGATAAGAAATTTTTTTTCTCCCGATCTACCTAGAAGAAGAAAACCATAATCAGAGTGGACGGCTCAGAATGTATTCTCCTAAAAATAGCCTTCAAAANGGGGGGGGGGGGAGTGAGTTTTATAGGGTTTTTCTTATAAAAAAAACCCTTAAATTTTGATCTTTTAGGTCTGCCCCTGTTAACGAGGCAGAAAAAGAACCAAATTCTCTCTTTGAGGTGACCATAAAATTACAAAGCAGCACTACGTTATCAAATACACGTATAGGAATCTTAAGTTTTACCTCAATAGATACGATACTTGAATATCAGGTGGATATGTAGTGCTCAGTCAGCCTGCAAACACCACAACATCAATACGAGAAAAATGTACACGACTGTATGTTGGTGTTCCATTAATGCTAAAAAGAAGATAGAACTTTAGACTTATTTTTATGCAGTTCATGTAGTGGTGAACCGCAATGACAGACAGAGTGCAGTAGCTTGGTCAGAATGCTAAGTATAAAATTTGAAAAATACACAAATAGAACTTGGAGAAAGATGTGGTTCATGAATTTTGTCTTGATCATCCTGGAAGTACTGAAATATAATACCCTTGCGGTTGGCTAAAGTGGTAAAGACCTTGGTCTTGGTTGCATGCTCCCCTAGGTCTAAGGTTCAAATCCTCGTAAGTGCAAACAATTTCTAGAGGCCATCGGACTGGGGGTACTTCCCCTTGAATTAACCAAGGTGCACTGGCAGAAAACTCTTTGCCGAGGCCTGTGCACTCCCAGAATTAGTCGGGACAAAGTTCTTGGACACCCGGTGCCAATAAAAAAAAAAAGTACTGAAATATCCAACTTATTTGTTGAGCATACACTATCCAGTTGCACTTACTTGTTGAGCATTACACCATCCAGTTGCATAGTTCACAACTTCATGAGTGACAAATGATTGAAAATTGCAACTTTATTGCAAGACTGGTGATAACCCAAAATTCTTATAATGCATTGGTGTTCCAACCTCAAACCCAATCGAACAGCTTTCCACAATATCTTCTCGATTAGATAAGTTAGAGGTCATAATTGTTCTTGACAAAATCCTATTTCTCGTATTTTCTATATTCTATGAAATGTGAAAATTATCAACCATTGATCTTTTATGCAAACTTCAATATAAAAAATATATAAGCTTCCATCAAAGCTAAATTCGCCTCATATTGGCCATTCATTTCCATAATATCTTTACAAAGGCACACTGATGTGATTATTGAGTCAACACAACTCCATCCATTCAAACATCATTTAACTCTCTTTCCAGATATTCTGTTTCTGCCAAAACAGAGACCATGTTGATTAAATTTCCACCAAGCACAACTATGGTGCTTTACCTTCTCATTTTTTGAGGTAAATACAGCTTTAACAGACTCAAAAACCTCTTCAACTGGCCTTCCAGCATCAATCTGGGGATGAAATCACAAAATCAGTAATAGGATAAATGTTCAATAAAATTTACCCACAAATTATAAATACTGAAGTTAGAAAATAAAGAAAAACTTACCTTTCGAACTTTTCCCCTTAACTTGTAATGCTCAATCACAGGGAGACTAGACTCCAAGAAAACCTTAAAGCGCTTCCTAAATGTTTCAATGTTATCATCTTCCCTTCCCTTCATTACACATAAAAAGGATAGGAATGGAAAATATATATCTTTATTAAGAGAGGAAGGACGTTAACCCAGAGAGAGAGAGAGAGAGAGAGAGAGAGAGAGAGAGCAAAATTGTCAAACCTGGTTTCTATTCAAAACACGCCTCTCCATCTCTTCCACAGAACAATCGAAAAATAGGACAAAAGCTGGCTCAATTTTTGTCTGCATAACCATCAGATATTACAGCACTTAAAAAGAAGGCATCATGAAATAGTAGCTTCATGTAAATATAAACTACATGGTCTATTCAGAGACAACTACTCCAACCAGACAGATACAAATAGCAAAATCCAATAAAGAAAAGAAAAGAGAGTGCAAAGAACTTACAATATCCTCAAATGCTGCTCGACTTTCCTCATCACAAGGAAAACCATCAATAAGAAATCTGTCATTACCACTTTCTGTCATTGCGCGTAGGAGAAGCTTAATAGTTACCTCCAGGGGAACGATCTTTCCTTCTTTCATCATGTTCTGAATCATAGGGCTGTAGACCAGACGTGCAAAAATAACAAATCATTTCCTCACAATAATTCTCAGTAGTGTACAACTTTTAAAGGTAAAGTGATCACACCATATAACTACATGCCTAGACTGATGGTAACTATAAAGGTTTCTGTATCTTTCTTTACATGTGATGTTAATAAGTTGTTCATTTGATGGTCAGTCCAAGGGACAACAAATCTAATGTTGATAGTTTAAACTTTAAACAGATAGTAATTAATATAAATTGTACCCATTTTCAGAACCAGAGCTGATTTCTGCTCTGAGAAGATCACCAGTACTGAGATGGGTATAACCGAAGTGTTGAACAATATTCACACATTGGGTACCTTTTCCACTACCTGGGCCACCTGGCCAGTCAAAAGAATCAAGAAATGAACTTAGAAAGGTCTGCAAGAATTTTGTCGAATAGATGGAAGAAAGACCACTGGCTGAGATATTAGTATCAAAACCAAATGGACAAAAGTAACAAATATAATAAAACAAAATATCCAAGCTAGCACATTATTTTAAAGGAACTAAAACCTTGCCCCAGTGGTTGTGGCTGCCTTTTATCCATTAGCATTATTTTAGGACCCATTGGCAGTAGGAAATGAGGACAACACCTGTTTACTTGTTTCAATAGAGCTTAATTTTACTTATAAAAAAAAAAAGGAGGACAAAATAATTAAGGTTTGGATAAAACAAGAGTGTTTCACATATCTAATTGATCTAACAATTGACTAATCAATCTTCACTTACCATGAGGTTGAGAATTATTTGTCATTATAAAAGTCTAAATCTTAGCATAATGGTTATTTGTAGTTATCATAATAATCTAAAAAATTTCTAAATTCTCAAAATTAAACAGGATAAAATTATTCTTTCAAAAGGTGGGAAACCCTGTTCTTACTCCCCTTTTCTGGCCAAGAAAAGCAATGGTTCCCACTGTACACAAGGCAGGTATACAAGAGGCATGCCTCCAAGTTCAAAAACCATCTCAAAGTGGACAACATGTGAAGGAGAGGCACTGCATAATAAAGTAAATATATTTGTAGATGTAATTATAACAATGTGACAAAGTCTGGCTCGAACGGCAGTTCTTGTTTCCATAAAAAGGGTGAAGGGTGAAGGGTGAGGTCCTAAGTTCATCTAAGGACCGATTTGAATATATTAATGGTTTTCTTTGAGTGTGATTAACTGTATGGAAGATCAATAAGTAAATACGAGCAAGGAGCTGACCTAGAACAAAAACAACTGTAGGCTTCTTCTCAGATACGCTTCTGTTAGCCTCCTGCGGCCAAATAAACTTGTTATGTGATATCAGTAAAACCATATATACCCCAATACTAAAACAAGATTATATATACCTTGTTTGCAGCCTCGCCAACGATTCCCATGAACACCAACTAATTTATTTTGAACATACTATCTGCATTAAACCAGTGCTACAGTCAAATAAACAAATACACAAATGTCACAATCAACTACAATTCTCTATCCTTTTTTGCATTGCGCACGTATGTGCACAGATAAATACTTCCAGTCTTCCATACCTACAAATATTCCTGTACATGTCTCTACCTTCACTATGCATGTACGTGCATACATGCATGTTTGTATCATCAAATTATTTCGAAGTATGATCAAGAAAAATACAACTAGTAAAAAAAATAGCCAATTATAAGTGTCTTCTTTTCTAAATACATAAAAAAAAAAAACTACTTTTAGCTTCTATATCTGGGGTGTGTGCAAGTAGGTGTTAGTGTACTAAGGAGTTTTTCAGCGTTTTGTTACCTTCTCCGCTTCTCGGCAATTTGAAGAACAGTTTCTCTTTGGAACAGACCGGGTATTGTAGTCCGTTTAACACCCACCAATCCAAACACGCCACGTTAGCGCATTACAAGTTAAAGAAATGAGATCGGTCACATGGGATTGTTACGGACAAATCAAAGTGCGAAGCCAACGAATTTCATCTACTTTTTTCCCTTCACTCATCCGGTATCAAAATTTCCTTGCCGCCAGGCGCTGCCAGACGCCGTCGAGCCACGCCCAAACGCCGTCGAGCTCCTATCGAGTCCCTGTCCAGATGCCGCTGTCTCCCTTCCCACTTGCCGTCGAGTCCTACCGAACTCCTCCATTGTGCCACACAATCGAAGTCCTCTGCCCGCCGAGTCCCTTCCCTCTTAAAATGGTAGATTTATTTTATCTCCCTCGTTGATTTGTGTAAACTAAAACATCTACTGAATCTACACCTACCTAGATAGCACATATTGCTTATCAAAATTCACGGGGTCGAGGCGTTGGGGAGAGATGGGGTAGTCGAGGTTCCCGGTGGCCGATGGGAGAGAGGAACACGGGGTGTGTAGGAGCTTTACGGTCGATGGGAGAGAGGTCGAGTGCAGGAGAGGACTGATGGGAAGGGACTAGGGATTACCTTTCGCGTGTGCGTGTCGCGTTTCCATTCCAATTTGAGAAAGTCTCATGGGTGGCCTACGTGTCAAGACACCATTGGAGGGTATTATTTGACCCCGTAACACTCCTTCCTGGAAGAAGATTCTCTCTTTGAAGAATTGAACGTCCAATTGAAATACAAGCCTAAAATGCACACAAACAGATAAATTGACGGATTTTCTCCGATCCATATAACCACAGGATATTTAACGTTGAAAAAATGTATTTCCAATTTAAAAAATATACATGGAAATAAAATAGGGTTGCTAGAGATACAAATAGATCCTACACATACTGATGTGATACACTATCAGTCAGTATGTCACGTGTCCATTTTTCCTAGTCCCTCATTTCCCACATTTCCCTCTCTCTCCTCTTTCCCCCTTCAGTCTTGCGCCTCACTCGACTCGATCTCCCAGCCACAGCAGTGTCGCCGCCGCAGCTCGTCGCAAGCCACCACCAACAGCCGTTCCCCCTCACCGGTGACCTCCCGACCAAACCCAGTCCCCCACAATGCAGCCCCTCTCCCTCTCCTCCTCCCGAAATTGAGCCCCTCTCTCACACGGCTTCTCCCTCTCGTCATTGCCAGCGCTGCCGTCGCAGCCCAACTGAGCCATCGCACCCAGTGTTAGGGACCCCGGTCAAGTCCCTAAACACTATGATCTCGCCTATGTCCTCCTTGTATTGACCGAGTGCCAAGTCCTCTCTTGCTTGGATATGGCGCAACAATAGTGATGATGGCAACTTTGGTATGGTGAGGTTAAGTGTTTAGGCTAGGATGAGTGTATGAAATGTGGAAAAATGGCTAAGTGTTTGGGTGGCTAGACTTGCATGGAGTTCACGGCAATAGTGGCTTGCATGGATGGCGCCACTTTGGTGATTAGGGTTAGGGTTTGGATGATGTGGCTACGGTTTGGGATGGAAGATGGATTAGGGTTTGGAGTGTGGGCGGCAATGGCTTGGCCGAATAGGCTAGTGAGAGTTTTTAGGAAGGTCTCCTAAAAACACTAGGGATTTGATTATGGATAAGGTGATGGCCGGCCAAGAGAGTAGAATGAGTCAACTAGAGTTTACAAATATGGAAACCCTAATATGGCAAGTGGAGTGGGCGGCTAAGGTTAATTCAAATTAGGCAAGAGTGGCTAAATTTGAATTTGAATGAGGAGGGAATATGTGTTTGATAAGTGGCTAAGTATGGAAAGTATGGGGATTTCAGCTAGGGCTGAAATGGAAGAGGGAAATGATTTATGGAAAGTGGACAAACACTTAGGGTGGCCGAAATTATGGTTTGGATGGATTGGATGGACAATGTGATGATGAACAACAACAACCAAATGATGAACATTCAAGATCAAAGAAAAATACTTATAAACTTGAATGAACAAATGAAAGTAATCCAACAATTGATTCACGAATTGCACAAATGTTGAATAAACCTCATATATTGATAAAATAACTTGAATAAAGATAAACATAACTTGGATTCACGAATTGCACTAAGTTGTAAGAAAAGATAGTTGAATCACTCCAATTCACGAATTGCATGGAATGATCCTTTCTTTGGAATTCATGAATTGCATCCAAAAAGTCCACGTGCTAAGCACCGATAGTGATCTCTCAAACAATAGTTCTCCCTCTAGGGTTTTTGCCAAAAGATGTGAAAGAAATGACTAAGGGTCCTATTTATAAAGGTTACAACTTACCCCCAAAAGGTCCCTTTACAATAAAAGAAATAAATAAAATAAATAACATAAATAAGATAGTGGCATGGACCACATAGCCGTGGCATGCATGAGCCAATGGTTCGGTTAAGGGGTGCATGGGGGTCGAACTTTGGCTTGTTCTCATGCTGAAAATGCCATTTTTGAGGTCTGGCTTGACTGTGGCTCGACCCTGGCTCGAGCCAAGGTTCGCTCGACACTCCGCTCGACTCCACTCGAGTGAATACAACCAGAGAGCTCTGCTCGAAACTCGCTCGACAGTCCGCTCGAGCCAGTGTTCGCTCGACACTCCACTCGACTCAGCTCGAGCGAAAACAACCCGAGAGCTCCACTCGACACTCCGCTCAAGCGATATGTGTGCAAATGGCCAAGGTGCAACTTTAGAGGCGATTTTACGTGGGGATCTAACACCCAGCCCCTCGTCGGCGTAAGCTTCTCCCCCAGCCACCGGAGCCATTTTCTCTTTCCCTTCTCCCTGAACAGCGCCTCCCTCTCTCGGTAAAGCACCTCCCTCTCTCGATAACCTCCTTATCGGCGCTCCACGCCGACGATGCCGCTTGGACCGTCGGCATCTTCTGTCCACTATGAGGTGGTCCCCGACCACCATGGCCGGCACGGGGAGATGGTAGGGGGGAGGGGTAGAAAGGGAAAAAAAAAGTTAGAGACGTGACATTAGTGTGTGGGATTCCTTTGGAATCCCTTTGTGCCTATAGTATTTTCTTAAATAAAATATTAATGCGCTTCTTCATTGGTATTCTCTGCCAAAACGAGCATGTCCAAATAGTAAAAAGAAAACCTCTTTGATCCACAGGTTTCCTGCATGAACGTAGATCTTCCAATTTATCAAAAAGAATGAATTCAGATCATTCCATTCAAAACAAGCACTCTTTCAAATCTCCACAGATCCACCATTCATTATGCTCCAGTTTTTAGCAACCAGTAAGTCAACCTTGAAAAAAATTTCAAAGTTCCATTTCTTTTCGCCCTGTTTTCTCGGAAACCAAACGGGAGATAAATCAAAGATCCAAGCAGAAACACAAAATCATCATAGAAAACACAAGATAAAAAAACTCAACCAAAAGTAAGCGCCTACGAATAAACTCGACATTGCAGAGTTCAAGCAGATCAAAAGGGAAGACATTCAGATCCTTACCTTTTGAGAGAGGGAGAGAAAGAGAGATCTGAGACTGAGATAGTGGAAGAGTACGGGAAAACAGGGGAAAACAGGGATACGAGGAAGGCTTCGCGGAGCACCCTTAAGGACAGGTCGGAGCGAGCGTTTTGTTCTCCGCGGGAAGGACAGGTTGCGAATTTTACAATGTGAAAGCACAAATAAGCACTTTCCGTAGAGAATAATGATGTGTCTTCTATTTTGTCTCTCGCTCATGTATTTATTTTTTTAAAATTTTTTAAATACTTATTAAGAAAATAACTATTAATATATTGATATAGTTTTTTATTTTTTTAAAATATTTTAAAATATTAATATATATATATGAAAAAAAAAAATTTGCAAGGCACGAGCGGTCAGCCTAGCATTACTCGTCCGTAATTCCAACGGACAAACATCCATGTCTTTTTTCTTCAATTTTTTATATTAATAATTTTAGTGGTAAAGGAACTTTATTATAAATTTTTATAATTAAGAACATTTCTCTTGGATTTCTCATAACCTAGGTTTCTTTATAATTAAAGGAAAAATTTAGGGAATGCTCTCAAAACCTCCCTCTATCCGATTCTTCATTTTAGCGAAAAGGTTTAGTGAATGAATTCATTCCACTTTTATCAATATTTTATTCATTTCAATTAAATTAATTTTTCTTTCAATCGTCTACACTTTCTCTCATACTCATATATGTTATAGTTTTAAATAATAGTTTTAAAAATAATTTAAATAACTATGAAAATATTAAAAAAAAATTAAATTTTTATTTAAAACATTCACTAGAGTAATAATTCAAAACATAAGAAAAAATATTGAGTAGTTAAATTTGTAAATAGAAGTGAGAGAAAAAAATAATAAAGAAATAATAGAGAAATATTATTTTAATAGAATAGGAAATAGATAGGGAATGAGATGTAGAAGGTTTTTGAAAGATGAGTAAAATTTAGAGAATGTACTTTTTAGCTAAATTATTGTAAATTTTATGGAGAATCCAATGTAAATGCTCTAAAAAATTATCTACTAATTTATAAATACGTATTTAAAACTCTTTTAAAATTAATATTAAAAAGTTATCCAGTGGTACATGGTGAGCAGCCCTCTAATATTGTTCTAATTTTTTTATATTTTGTTTAAAAGTTTGAAAATGTTGAAATGATTAGATGAAAATTTTGAAATTGGAAAGTATTTGTGTTTGAGTCATATTTGAAAAATAAATTATGATATGAGGTAAGATGTTCTCAACTCATCTCACTTTCCAAACATGGCCTTAGAGTTTT
>QEOT01122537.1:0-23472 GCA_003123785.1 Pterocarya stenoptera | reverse complement strand
CCCCCCCCCCCCAAAAAAAAAAGCACACGTAAATTTTTTACCCCTTGCGATTTGATTTATGCCATCAGTTATTATGCAAAGATTTAAAAATGTGCCAACAAATCAATTTGATGAGGGTTTTTTTTTACTGCTATTGTTTGTAGTTCGTGAACTGGATGTTCCTGGAGAAATGTATGAGAAGAAAACATATCCATTTGAATTTTCCACCGTTGAAATGCCATATGAGACATACAATGGGGTGCATGTGAGGCTTAGGTGAGCTATTAATCATATTGTAAGCTTTCAATGCTGACTGTGTATTCGTACTTTCTGTTGGTATATCCTTTGTGGTATTTAACATTGGCCACTTTTCATTGTTATAAAGATGATCCTTGTTCCTAGAGATGCTGAGTAAAATGGTAAGTGCTTGTGGATATTCTGCCCATGCTCCTAACTGTGGTCACCTACTTTATGATTGGTGAATAATGCGTTAGGCTAGGACGCCCTCTCCCCATCCCTTTCTTATGAGCTAATCAAATGTTGCAACATCCTTTTACTTGTGTGTTCAATCGTTTATTGACAGAACAAATGATATCTTTTTGGATAGCCTGTGATTAAACATTTTTTAAACCTGTGTTCTTCTCGTACTCCTGCAATTGAAGTTCAATTTTATCTTAGCAACTGGGTGATGCAGCATTTTCTGATTTTAGTTACTCAGCTCTCTTTTGGTACTGTGTACAGCTGCTTGCTTCAGGAAATGTTCTGATATTTAACACTTTATTGCTTTAATTTTTTGCTGCATAAGGAGGGAATCCTTAATCTCTTCTCAGATCATTTTTCTTATAAGTGAAATGAAATTTTATTGAAACAATTAAGTAGGCGTGGCCCAAGTACAGTGGAAATATACAAAAGAGAACACCTAGTTACAGGTTAGGGGGCTAGAAATAGATGCAAGAAAATCATTAAAGCTAGCCCCATTAAATACAATAGCAGAAGCCATAGAAATAAGATGTGGAAAAAGAAACATCTGATTTCACAGGGAATGTTAATAATATATCATATTAGTTTGCCAACTGCAAGTTGCCATGTTATTTATCACGAGTAGTGTCTTATGGTAGTGATGATAGGTCACAGCCTTATTGAAATATATTTTATTTTTAATTGCTTCTTTTTCAAAGGACAAATTATGGTGATTATCATTTCAGTACCTTTGGCAGTCTCAAATTTAATTACCTTGTTTTATAATCATTTTCTAATCTTTATTTTGTTAAAGGATATGATTAAGTGAGTGTTAGCATTCTACTGTACATTTCTCTTTGATTATATATACATATACATACATATATATATTTATATATATATATTGAAAAGTGAAAAATTATAATTTTTTGGATCTCCCCTTTGCAGGTATGTCTTGAAAGTCACAATCAGTCGTGGTTATGCTGGCAGTATTATCGAATACCAGGATTTTGTGGTAGCAGCTCCCTCTCTCCCTCTCCTTCTCTATGTATATTAGTGATTGGTGATTAGTTTGTTTGGGACTTATAAATATGCAATACCTTATGCCGCAAAAGTACCTCCTGAAGTTCTACCTAGTGATTACTTCGTATATCTGGTGTTAAAAAATAATTTTTATGTATGGATTAATGACTTGGGAGGGGAAACTCTTATGTATCCTCTAACCAAAAAAAAAATTGACTGTTGGTTGTGCATTAGTTGCTTTCAAAAAATACTTTTGCAGAGTGGTTGCCATTCACAATTTTTCTTGTTTCGGTGTAGATTTAAAAATTGTCACTAATGTTACAAAAGTTACCGTATAATTTATTTTCCAGTGCTATTTATATTAGAACTATTGTGGTATCTCATTTCTGGTTTATATTGATGCCTTTATTTTGGCATCAGGTTCGAAATTATTCCTCACCACCATCCATTAACAATAGCATCAAGGTGAGTGCTGTAATATATGATTTATTCGGTAAACCTTTTGTCTGTTTGCTGCTGTCTTAGCTTGCCTTTCAAAGGACCATACTTAATGCTTTTTAGTGATTATCACACATAAAGAGGATTTTTAAAACAAACAGTGTGTTGAATATGCGCTATCAATGGAGTGAAAATCCTTACTTTTGATTGTATATTTTTAGAGGTTCTGTTGCATTTGTATAATCCAATGTGCAGCAAATTAATGAGAGTGGGGATTCTCATAATTTTCATGTTGTATGCAGATGGAAGTTGGAATTGAAGATTGCCTACACATTGAGTTTGAGTATAACAAAAGCAAGTATGTCAAACATGTAGTGTAACTGGGATTTTGCAGTTGGTATTGAAGATTGCCTGATTATGACTATAGTTAAACCTGGCCTTATAGGGTGGTTCCATCTGTACACAGTTGCTAGTCTAGTCAGCAATTCATTGTTTTGTAGGTTAACTATTCAGGAGTACAGATTAAACTTAATTGCTTAATTTAGCATCAATTGAAGAGGAGCATCTTTGTCATTGCTTATTGGTGTTACAATATGCAGGTATCACCTGAAAGATGTTATAATTGGCAAGATATATTTTCTTCTTGTAAGAATCAAGATAAAAAATATGGATCTGGAGATTAGGAGACGAGAATCAACAGGATCAGGTGCCAATACCCATGTTGAGACAGAGACACTTGCTAAATTTGAGTTGATGGATGGTGCTCCTGTTAGAGGTATGCTAAGAATTATTCTTCTGCTTTTCTTCTTATTCCAATCAATATAAAACCAACAAAGACATGGGAGATGGACACAACAACAAAGAGAACAACCATGCTTATACATACAATAACCAAAACACACGTTTTCCATATAAAGAAGTAAAAGAAAACAAGGGGTTAAAAACAAAATTTATCCCTATGGCTTGCCTTAAAGCCAATTTGCTCCGTGTGTTCAATTGAACTTTTCTCTCCTTGTGGTATTAAGATTTTTCAAATTGGCCTTGCCTTTAGAATTGCAATACTAAATGGTTAGCAATGTTAATGCGGCATGCCATGTGGCCCTAACGGTTTTACCATGGGTTTCGTCCAAGCTTGTTGGAAAGTGATCAAGGGTGACCTTATGTGGGTCTTTCAAGATTTTCATACTAATGCTAGATTTGAAAAAAGTCTATGCTACTTTCTTAGCACTTATTCCCAAAAAGATGGGGTTTGTGGATGTTAGAGACTATCGCCCCATTAGCCTTGTGAAAGGGGTTTACAAGATTCTTTCTAAAGTATTAGCGAATCGATTGAGTATGGTGATGGAAAAGTTAATTTTGAAGCTCAAAACGCATTTGTCAAAGGTAGACATCCTAGATTCGGTCTTAATTGCAAATGAAGTTTTGAATGGACGACTCAAATCTAGAGAATCTGGGTTACTCTGCAAATTAGACATGAGAAAGCCTATGATCACGTCAACTGGAAGTTCCTACTTTATTTACTTGTAAGATGTAGCTTTGGGGAGAAATGACCAAAATGGGTAGAGTTTTGCATCTCTACAGTTCGATTCTCTATCTTGGTGAATGGTTCACTGGTGGGTTTCTTTGACTCCTCCCGTGGTTTGAGATAGGAGGATCTGCTCTCTCCTTTACTTATTTTATTCGTCATGGAAGCTCTCAGTAAGATGATTGTAGGCCTTGTGGAATGTGGTTTTCTCTATAATGGTGATTATGGCTCCATTGATATTTCTCACTTGCTTTTTGGTAATGATACTCTCATCTTTTGTGGAGCAAATCTCGGGCATATCCAATCTTTGAGGGCTCTACTTCTTTATTTTGAAGTTGTCTCGGGTTTGAGAGTTAATCTCTCAAAATCTGAATTGGTGCTAGTGGGGGCTGTCTCTAAAGTGGAAAATTTAGCATCTCTCTTGGGATGTAAGGTACCATCTCTACCCTTGAACTATCTTGGCTTACCATTAGTTGCTCCCTTTAAATCAGAGAGGATTTGGAATAGCGTGGTGGAAAAGGTGGAGCGCAAATTGTCTTTTTGGAAGAGGTTGTATTTGTCTAAAGTGGTAGGCCCAATTTGATTAAAATAACTCTTTCTAACTTACCCACCTGTTTTCTATCCTTGCTCCCACTCGCCACAAAGGTTGCCAACCATATTGAGAAGTTACGGCAGGACTTCTTGTGGAGTGGTTGGGGGAAAAGTTAAAATTTCATTTGGTTAATTGGTCAATTGTGTGTACTCCGATTTCTGTGGGTGGATTAGGGATTCACAACTTGATGAAAATTCAACCAAGCACTATTGGGTAAATGGTTGTGGAGGTACCAACAAGAAAGTAAGGGTGGCAATTCGTGTTTTTGGATCATGTTCATGTTGTGTCAAGTCATGAAACTTGACTATACAAGTTAACCTGAACCTGACTCGTTAAGCTAAACGTGTCAAACTTTCAAACCCAAACTTGACCCATTTAGATAGCGAGTCTTGTCATGTCACCCGTTTTGAATCGTTTAATAATTAATTAGAAATAAGTCAACACGACACGACTCATTTATACATGTTTCATGTAAATAGGTTGAACTAGTTTGCATAACCCATTTGACCGATTAAGATAATTTTACATAAAAGATAAAATCTATATTTATTAGTAGCCACAATATCTTTAAAAAAATAAGACTACTTAATAACAAAAGATATCAATGTTTTCCAAATTTTAACATATAATAAATCAATATTAAAAACCTTATAATAAAAAATATGAGCATAGGTCTAGAATTACAATCCCAACAATAAAAATATAAGCATATTGAGGAGTACTAATTTTACAACTCAATAATAATAAAATTATAATCTTGAAATAAAATCTAAACAACCCAAAACAGGTTGATTTCGGGTTAAGAGGGTTGACTGTTATTGACCCGTTTATAAATCGTGTCTTAACAGGTTAATCCGTTTTTTACCCGAACCCTTTAGTATTAAACCCAAACCCACTAATTTCGTGGGATGTTCATATTGGGTTCACAGGTCGTGTTACATATTGCCACCCCTACACGAAAAAGGGGGGGGACCTATGGAAGTCCGTTATAGATTCACAACTTGGGGAGGATGGTGCTTGAATGATGTACACAACCCATATGGGGTGAGTTTGCGGAAATACATTAGGAGATGTTGGGAGATCTTTCGAAGACATGAACATATCGTGGTGGGTGACAGCTCTCGTATCAGATTTTGGTATGACAAATGGTGTGGTGAATGAAGCCTCCAAGACACCTTCCCTACCATTTTTGAACTCACATGAGAAAAGGATGCAGCGATAGCGATCTCTTGGTCTTTTCTGGTGGCTCTCCTCAATGGAATGTGGATTTCATTATGGCAGCCCAAGATTGGGAGTTGGAGACTATCATAGAGTTCTATGCGGCATTGTATTCCGTAAGCATGGTAGAGGTTACCATAGATAAGATGAACTGGAACTCCTCCAAGAAAGGTAAATTCATTGTTAGATCATTTTACCAAGTTCTAATGAGCCCTGGAATGACCATGTTCTCATGGAAGAGTATATGACAGACGAAAGCTCATTCAAAAGCAGCTTTTTTTGTATGGACAACATCATTATATGATATCCTCACCACAAATAATTTAAGGAAACGTCGGGTCATGGTGTTGGACTGGTGTTGTATGTGTAAGGAGAATGGTGAATCAGTAGATCATTTGCTTTTACACTAAGAGGTGGCTAGGACCATTTGAGATGATTTTTTCATGAGAATTGGATTGTCATGGGTCATGCCTCTTAGACTGGTGGGTTTTTTTGCAAGTTAGAGAGGCCTTCGAGGTAACTCACAAGTGGCAGTAATCTGGAGAATGGTTCCTATATGTATGTGTTGGTGTATTTGACGGAAGAGAAATGATAGAAGCTTTGAAGATCGCGAGCGAACAATGGATGAGTTTAAAGTTTTCTTTTTTAAATCATTGTCCTTATGGGTGGGGCCATTGTTTGTAATGGGCTGGCTGTCCATGATTTTCTCATTTCTATTTTAAACTCTAATTAGGTAATTCTCATGTATACTTCCTGTGTTCTTGGACTTTGCCTACTTCTATTAATAAAACTTCTTGATTACCTATCAAGAAATGTGGCATGTCATGTGTCAGAAAAATTAAAAAACTTAAAAAAATGTTACAAAAGATGGTAAAAAAAAAAAAAACTAAAGAATGAAAAACTGAAAAAAACCAGAAAATGATAAAAACTTCAAAAATCCCTGAAAACATGAAAACAATAGGATAAAAACTTCAAAAAGTAAGAAAATAAAACTTAAAACCAAAAAGAGATGAATTCTTTGGAGAGAAACAAGAGGTGCTTTGAAGACATGGAGCATTCTTTGGAGGAGCTGAAGCGATTTTTTTACAATACTTTACTCTCCTAGGCTTCGGCCATTATTTGTAATACGGATAATCTTCATGATTTGTTTGTATCTCTCACTAGTGCTAGACGTAATTAGGCATGTTCGGTGTCTACTACTGGTGTACTTGGGCAATGCCTCTTATATCAATAAAACTTTACTTTTACTTATCAAAATAAAAACCAAAAAGAGATGGATAAAGGAAAATTATTAAACTATGAAAAAGTAAAAAGTACAAAAAAGGGGCAAGGTGTCCTACCACCTCGGGCCTCCATATGGTAGCCCTCACAGCATCATCTCATGGCGTATAATGGATATAAATCAGATTTTGGATCAATCTATATTTTGATTGACTGCCTCCATTATGTTGTTGCTAGCAAATACCACTATTTTTAGTCTTGGATCTTCCAATCCAATCATTCCCACAGGAGGTCCCTAGAATTTCCTTACACTGGCATCTCATCCCTAGGACATGATCCGCATGGAGTGCCCCATGGTTCCTCAAGTGCCAGTTGCAGAGAGGAATGCCATCAACTAGGGTGCCATGACCACTAACTACTTCTTGCCCCCTCGGGCTCTACGTTTCAAGTTTATTATCCTAAATGTCTCCCCTACTCTATTAGGGGCCTAGCCCCTTATTCTATCTTATCTATTGCCTTGCTCCTTGGCTCCCTATAGATCCAACTGATCAATGTAATAGCTTACTTCTTGGATGGCTCGTACCATGGGTGGTGTTGCTGAGCTAGAGTGGGCTCAACAGTCTTGTCTCTTAATGCACGTGTAAAGGCACGATTAGTTCTTCAAAATCTCACTGCACTGACCATAGTAAACTCCTTATTCTACGAAAGTAGAGATCTGATTTAAATGACCAAGTAGAATGTCACTTTGAAATGCTACAAAGGATGAATCCTTTTCCTTTCCACCACCCATGGGTGCGCCTAGTGCATATAGGAGCAAAGTTCATTTTCCTTTCATGAAAGCAGCTCAACAGTCTTGTCTCTTAATGCACGTGTAAAGGCACGATTAGTTCTTCAAAATCTCACTGCACTGACCATAGTAAACTCCTTATTCTACGAAAGTAGAGATCTGATTTAAATGACCAGGTAGAA
The DNA here is from genome assembly GCA_003123785.1 of Pterocarya stenoptera. Lineage (NCBI taxonomy): Eukaryota > Viridiplantae > Streptophyta > Magnoliopsida > Fagales > Juglandaceae > Pterocarya > Pterocarya stenoptera. The sequence continues at coordinate 16,048 of QEOT01122537.1, read as the reverse complement.
TGTCACTTTGAAATGCTACAAAGGATGAATCCTTTTCCTTTCCACCACCCATGGGTGCGCCTAGTGCATATAGGAGCAAAGTTCATTTTCCTTTCATGAAAGCAGCTCATAAAAAAGGGATGGCCAGTCAAAAGTTCAGTTCCTTTGAGAGCAAATTTCAAAATCAACTAGAAGTCATAGGTGATCCTCGTCCTTGGGCAACATAAGCCACAGGTGCCGTGCCTGAATTGCCATGAGATTGCTCTAGAATAGCTTGAGTACTAAGACGTTGTTCTTAGCGAAGTAACTCACCAAAACAAATATCAAGAGAAGGAACAGGAGATCGGTTCAGTAGAGAGGAGCGAACAGATTCATATTTTGGACGTAATTTCATAAAAAATTGATCACGTCGGCTAGTCTCGTGAAGAGTCTGGATAGTCGAAAGAGCACCAGCAGGAACATCCGCTGTAACCAAATTAGTATATTCGTGCCAAAGAGTCAGAAAGGCCGAGTAGAAGTCTTGGATGGAAAGACTACTATGTTGAAACATAGCAATTGCATGTTCCAACTGAAAGCAACGAGCATCATTAGCTTGATGATAAACCTTCTTCAAGTAATTCAACATGGATTGAGCGGAGCGATGAGGCCGCAAGTTGGTAACAAGATGTGGCTCCACTGAACCAAGAAGCCAAGACATAATTCGAGCATCAAGTACAGCCCATGAGGGAGAAGCTTTGAGATCTTTGGATTTGTCAGTAGCGGATTTTGGAGCGACATCCGTGCCATCAATATGACCCCAAATGTCTTTTCCTTTAAGGAAAAGTTCAAACTGAAAAGCCCAAGTAAAGTAGTTTGTGCCCGTAAACTTAACACACATAGGTGCAGAGTCCATCACAAAATAATAAATTCAAACACAAGGCAAATCAAAGAGATACTAATAGATACCCACTGAGAAGTGCCGAAAGTACCACAAATAAAATGGCTAAAAAATAAATTACCACAGACAATTGCCGAAAGTGCCGAGAGAGGAAAAATGGTCGGGCTCGATAAAAACAAAGGCACAGAGTGCCGATATGCCCACCAGAAGAATGCGACTGCAGAGAAACTCTGTAGACCAGATACAGACGCGTCGAGAGGCTCACCAGAAGAGAACTCCTGCCGAGACCTGAACAGAGGGTGCCGAAAAACTCCAACCTGGAACAGACGGTGCCGATAACTCCAACCCAGAAAAATTATGCCAAAAAACAAGAGAGCTTTCACACGAAATAGCAATGAGATCATGTTGGGTCACCGAGAATAATCCAGAAGACGCCGACACACGAAATCGAGAGGAGAAAAAAAATCACGCTGGCGACAACCAAACCGAGAGAAAAAAATCAACCGGCTCTTGATACCATGCCAAAATAAGTCAGAATATGTTTGAATAGCCGAATGAATTGGCCTTTGAGTGATCTGTATATTATATATGACCTTTACAAGAGAGCTATACATGGAAAGAAATTAATTGCCGAGTGATTCTAGCAGTCTAGCTTTATATGGAAACTATATATTCTGTCAATATGTTAACTGTACAAGCCTACGTAAATTAAGTAAAGGTGAAATAAGGAAAGAAGAATAGAAGGAAAGAAGATTGATTATGGACAGCAAAGCTGTCCATTGACAGAAGGAAGTCTACAACTGGGATGCAGCTCCAGTTTTTTTCTAGTACGGAGGCAGTGGTGGAATACTTTCATTGGTGTTCTTGTTCATTTCGTGGGCTCTACATTGTTCTGGTTATAAAGATCTCTGTTCCCTCTATTGAATCATTATAGGAGCAAACCATATTGTTTTATGATTCAATAATTCTTTTTTTTTTATAGTATAATTCACTTATTCAGTTAAGTCGGCTTTAGTGATATTATGTCAGTAGTTTGCTTTCTACCTTCCAACTACTGGCTGGTACTATTTGGCACAGTTAAATGTTTATGAATGGAATTTAAAGAGGACCAGTTTTTTTTTTTTTCTTCTAAGCAAGCAAATTTCATTAGAAAATGAAAAGATGATACATGAGGAGGGGGTGGGATTCCCCAAAAAACACCTCAGTACAATAACTATAGTGCAAAAGTGATTGAAAAAAGGAAAATAATACGGATTTTGGGACCAATTTCTTGGTCACCACCCATGTCCTACAAAGAGGGCGCTATCTTAAAAGATGGTTTTTAAGTAAGCCACCGTTGGAGGTGGTGTATGGGTGTACTGCAGTTTGTTGTCTTGAGATATTTTTTGGAGAGATCTGTAGTCCATTTTTTAAGATCATCGGTTAGGGAAAACGATAATATAGTAGAAAGATCGGCATCAGATGGACTAATCTGCGGCAGATCATTTGTCTACCCGCTCCTCTGTGGTGGTGCGTGGAGGCCACGCGCCGATGGTTGAGAGGTGAGGTGGGGCAAATCTAAAAGATTGTGAGGTGGGGAATTTGTTGGTACGACGTGTGTGGCCGGCAGAGTCGTCGGGGCGCGGTGGTGAGTAAAGACCATGTACTGAAGCAAGCCATGCGTGAGGATCACGCGTCGAGATTTTTGGCGTGGTTCTGCGTCATCCCAGTAGATCAGCGGCAATAGGGTTGCATGGTGGGGCGCGTGTCAATTGATGGTGGTCAGAGTGCAGTAGATCTGATGAAAACCGAACCGGTGGAGGGGAGGAGAGAAAAAAACACTACCATGGAAGCATATACACACAATGGTAGTGGAAAGGAAATGGAGATGGAGAGGAGGGTGGAAAGCATATTCACACAGCTCTCACCCTCCTCTCCGGCAGAGGCACTTGGTGTGAGTTGGGCTTTCTAGAGAGAAGGAAGAGCTTCTCTTTCTAGAGAGAAGGAGAGAGCTGGCTCTTGAAAAAGATTAACACGACCAGTTTGATCGTACTAGGAATCACAAGGAGTGATGTTCAATTGAAAAGCACTAGGAGAATTTGACTTAAGACAAACCACAGAGTCTGATTCTTTATATAGCCCTAAAATAAACAAACACGCGTTTAATGACGTGAAACTGACTGAATCTGTTCAGTTATTGGGATAATCACGTCAAAGTTAACTGCATTTATAAGATAAATTTCTTAAGGTTCTGAATTTTCAAATGACAGTTATGTTATTTGATTGCCCATAACTGGAATGGCTGATCATCATGTGCTTGATTTTACAGGTGAATCAATTCCAATCAGACTGTTCCTTAGCGCTTATGAACTGACACCAACACATCGAAATATCAATAACAAATTCAGTGTGAAGTATTATTTGAATCTTGTTCTAGTCGATGAAGAGGACCGGCGGTACTTTAAACAGCAGGAAATCACTATATATAGGCTTCAGGAAACTTCTTCCTGATTACTTATCTCGCAGGTTTGGAAGGGAAGAGAAGACTAATTGTCTCATAGACACCTTGTAAAGCTTCTTTAGGTTTCATTTCGTTACAGAATCTTTTTTTTTTTTTTCCTATGAAGGGTTAGAATGGCTTGGTGGCACTCTTGCCTAGTGACAGCTTTGTTACGATATTGTCACGACTTATGTAACATGAGCCATGCTGGGGAGGGGAAGATCTCTGCTCGTTGTTATGATACAATGAACTATTATCTGAAACCAACCAGCTGTTGTGACTTACTGTTGTAGCAAAACTCTCTGCTTTGTTTGAAACTATATAGCATCCTCTGATTTTTTACTTTTGTTGCTTTTTGTATCGTGTTATATTTTAAGAGAATGTTGTGTACTTCGGAATGCAATGATTACTATTTCCTCCTGATGGTTTTCTTCTGTACGATTTATTAGGTTGTTTGGAATTTGGTGTTGGACCCATCTGGCCAATATTTTTTGCTTGTTACATGTCACCATACAAAAGGATGCAGGAAATCATCTTCCCTATGGTGGTTTTTTAGGTGATAATATCTCAACATCCATTGCTCAATTACAAGGACAATCAGCCTCAACTTCAGCTTAATAGATGTTGAGAAACTTAACAATTCGATCTCTGGAGGATCACTAAGCCTCTTGTGATGATTTCTAGGACTTTGAAGTTCCAACTTACTAGATTCGGTACTGTTTCTAGGGGAGTTAGGGTTACATTATGTTCAAGACCATGATAGTGTTGAGCCAGAGGTTGAATTTTCTGAGCTTCTCTCCTTAATTATTGTGACTATTATTCTTTAAGTAAGGTTGTGTGAAGATTTCATTGCTTAAATTGGAATCTTGTGCCTGAGATCTTTGTTAGTGTCATGTATTACTGTTGAGTCGAATGTTTTGAGAAACAAAACCTTTGCCATCAAATGTTTTGAGAAACAAATGAAGTTATTCATTAACATTAGGATCATTTGAAAAGCTCTTAAACTGAGAGGGGGAAACTGAAAAGGGTGCTCCTAAACCCACCGAAAAAACTCACCCAACTTGCAATTTTTTTTTTTTTTAATTTTTTGGTTTTTTTAAACCCCTTTAACCATTTAAAAAAAAAGTCAAAAACTCATTCAAAAAAATACTTCATTAACCATCAAATAAATAAATAAAAAAAAGAAGACAGCAGGTTACTTTTGTCGGTGACATTCCTCCGAGGGAATATCATAAAAAACATAGGCTATTATAAAAAATATTATTTTTTTTTCAACCTTTTTTTTATAACTATAATGTGTTTTACACAAAGTGGTTTATTTACATCGTTGCCTGTCCATCATTTAGTAGAAAAGCTAGGTTGCCCATCCATCGATGTCGAGTTGGGGATGGGTAGAGGACCAGAGGTTCATCCCAGTGAGAAATAAGCTCTGGTTCCATAATAATTATTAGTATTAACTCTTGAAACATCATATATTGGGTCCAAAGGAGAGATGTCTTCACTTATAATAATTTCCTACCTTCCATAAAAAAAAAGCCTCCAATACGACAATCGTTATTCATATAGAGAATTTCAATTTAGGACAAAAGCAGAGTCAATAACGATGAGAAGTAATTGACATTCTCATTTGGGGACAAAAATTTAGTTAATCTGGAAGCACCATTTGGCTGTTCACTCTTCTGAAACTGACGGCAAGTCTTCTTTGAACCATGTGTAAAGGCCCCCTTCTAAGTGGAAGACATGGGTATAACCGTTGAGGACAAGCAAGTAGGCCGCTATCAGTGACCTGTACGAAGTAGCATTTTGTAGACATTGAACCTTGTGAGAGAGAGATTGACCATATTTATTAATACTGAGAGAAAAACTGGTTTCTTCATCTTAAATTCTGTCGTTTCCAATCACACCTGCGGATGTGACAGACTAGAATGAAAAGTAGTAATAATGGCGAATTTGTATTTATTATTGAGAATTACTACAGACACAAAGTAAATCTACAAACTGATGTGGTTTCATAGAATCCTTTAGATGTACTTTATAATAAAAGTAATTTTATAATCTGACATACCACATCAAGTCATATCAGTTTGTAAATTTACTTTTGTGTAATGGTTAAAGTATTTTCCTTTATTATTTACGTTCACCACAACTATGTGAGTCAGGAATAAACAAGGAGGACAAAGTGACCAGGATGAACAGTGAACACCATGTTCTGCCTGGTGGATGTGTATCATCTGACCTTATACAACTACTTATGTCTCTACATCTGAATGCAATAACATAGTTGCTTCTTCATTGAGCAGAATGAACTAACCCAGTCAGCATGAAATACAAATGTTCCAAAAGAATTCTACTAAATGGAAATTGGGCAAGCATAAAGAATACTGTCTAGCTTCATTTATAACCTATAGATATTGTATTAACAACTTTATTGGATTATCCTTGTTGAAGCATGATTTCCTTACTTGAGCTGCTTTGGCAAGCCATTGGATCAATGTATTTTGAACATTCTGACTATATTTTAATGCACATGCAAAAGTTATCCATAGTAAGGTTCAATGAAGTCTCGAGGGTGGTAAAATACAGAAAGAATTGGCATAAACTGAAGGATTGGACCCACCTTGACTGTTGACCTTCTGGGAGATTTTGGGTTGGTTTCATTGTACCCCCAGATGAGCAGGCTACTATTATCTTCGCTTCTTTATCCAATTTTGACTCTACAGCTGGAAGCATACTCAAACAATATTATGTTACTTCTAAAACTCTAGATTGTCAAAAATCAATGAAACAGTGTGAAGACTATTATCAGGTAACTGTGCCATACATGTCATGAACTCTGGATTCTCTTCTGTACCAGAGAAGATACCAAAAAATGCAAATGCAGCACGTCTGGCAATGTCCCAAGCTGTCCATTCCTTTATAAGCCTATATATTTGCACATTAATAGCACCTGGTGGATGAGCCTACACCCAGAAAAGCATTATGTTAAGTTTTAAAGTAGAGGAAAAAGAACTCTACTTTATGGCATCATATTTATTACTCAGAATATGGCCATAAAAGCTTAACATGGAAAGAATAAGAAGTGAAGAATGCATTGTTAATGAATGTTACAGGTTCAATTGCAGTTAAGAGTTTTCCACTTATTTTGATTTCTCCTTAGCAAATCTAGATAACATATAGTAAGCAGATTACCTCTTTAAATTCTGCTTCGGGCCGCACATCAAGAATCACAAAGTTGTTTTCTTTCTGAAGGCGTAGAGCTTCCTTTACATCCACACTCCTTACCTGAAAAATAGAAAAAACATCCAGATATATCCATCTATATTCCAAAAATCCATCACCAAATAATTGCCTCGAGTGTAGTCTCCTGATTCTTGCTTGCATTTCATTCAAATTACCACAAACCCTTTCAAGACAGCAAGTCTGGCACAAATTATTGTCATTCTGTTTCAATATGTTTGTGTGCTTTGACCGAAATGTGTCTGCTTTACGTTTCAGAATTGTAATATTAGTACTTTATGTTCAGTCTCTGTGAATCAAAGCTAAAGGTGGGGGCTGTACCTTTTTCTGTAGCAGATACTCCCTCTTAATCTTCCAGTCTTCTTCCGCTGATCCCTCCAAGAAAGAAGTAGAAAAGAATGAAAATCAGTGTCAATCTAGGAGATAAACATATCAAACAGATGATCATATATCAAAACAAACATATCTCTATTTCAGTGATCATGTCGTATTGAGAAATTTATGGAGATTTTTATTAATTACATGTAGACTAGAAAAGATGTACCTGGTGTTCTTGCACGTTTAGTGGCTGTACTTCGGATTCTCAGGCCTCTTGGTACAGCCTTTGATGACAATCTTTGCCTCGGGGATCTGAACCAGCAGGGATGATGATCAAATGTATGTTTTGGAGAAAACGTTGGCAGAGAGGAATAGATATAATAAGGCTGTAAAGATGATGAAGATGATGGACTCAGGGTAATTGAAGGCAAAGTTGCCATTCTAGATCGAAAGCTTCAAACAGCTATGGAGTTTTCAAAGTCTCGAGTACTTCACAGCCTATAGATGTATCATTAAAACTTCTGCTGCATTTGCTTATTCTGGTTTAGTTATGTTGATAGATCTTTTGGGTACTCTGGGGGATCAGGTGGCATGGTCATGGGTGTTTTGGATATTTAGTTGTGTGGAGAATCTGAGTTTGTGGTGGATATTTTAAAGTGTCTGTTCCAATTGGATATCTTTCAACCCCCATCACTTTGTTTTCTTGCAGGGCTTCAAGGACCATTCATTCTTCCCACTTGGCTGCAATTGGTCTTTTAGAGTTTCCCTATTCTACATTTTCGATAAATAGCGTGGTGAAGTGTGTCAATGTCAGCATAATTTTTTTTTTTTAAAAAGATTAAGATTTATTATTAAAAAATTAATTTTTTTCATATAAATACCGTATATATCTATTTTTTTAAAAAAGATTGTGCACACTGTAAATATTTTTTTTTTTCCTTGTCGAAGTGGTACCTTTTGTCCTAAACTTTCACATAAAAACTTTCTTAATTCTGTGCTGCTACTTTATCAAATCCTAGCTGCTATAAATGAATTGTACTTTATTTTGAAATAATTAATAGAGGCTTGACTTGGATAGTACTGTTGTACTTCGAAGATGTTGAACCATGATTTAGAAACTTTGAAGTACTATAAGTCAACACCATCACTTCGTGTTCTAGCTCAAATGGTGTTAGTTTTCTCCATGTCAATAAGGTAGAGAATAAAATTCTACTTCAAAATTCAAGGGATCTTTACACATTAAAATAAAATAAAATAAAATCAGTAGAACAGAAAACATGTAAAACAATATATTTTTTTAAAATAAAATCCCTTGTCTTTTAATGAGTTGGATGTGGGTTAGGTAGAGAATGACATATTTTCTCAAATTCTTATCGAAATTAGTGATTTAGGATAGGTTTAGATGTTGATATAAGAATTTTAAATTTGAGATGAAAGTTAAAAATTGAATAAAATATTATTTTTTAATATTATTATTATTTTAAGACTTGAAAAAGTTTAATTGAGATTTGAAAAAATTAAATTGTTTATTATATTTTATGTAAAAATTAAAAAAAAAATTGTAATAATGAGATGAGATGATATGAGAATTTTTGGTTTGAAAAAACTTTTAAACCCAACTTAAACTTGAGAGTTTCAAGAGATAGAAAAATAATGAGAACTTGAAATCTATCCTATAGCATTTCTTGAGTATTTAATGATACAAAAAAAAATTTACACAAATAATAATAAATGAGTAATGTTAGGTACAACTTCTAAATAGATAAATCTCGTGTAAGCTCTTTGTGAAAAAGTAGATCCTACTAAAAAAATTATTATTTTTTACACTTTTTTAAAGTGAGATCTATTTTGCTAACAAAAGCTTGCACCAAACTTATCTATTTAAAATTTATACATATCATTTTTAATAATAAATATCATAGGATTCACTTCATATAATTATCTACTTGGTAGAGTTGAAATGGGTGCATCAGTGATAGGAACATGTTGGGAGCATGGCAATTAAACAAGAAGGGCACGTCTTGTTGGTCAACATCCATATATGGCATGCTGCTGCAATCATGCAAAGACGCATGAGGCTGTCCAACAAGCACACGCCTCTTTATTCTTCTGCATCGCCTTTGATTGTGGCCATCAATCCCTTTCATGCTGAAAACTAAGCAATTTGAGTTAGAAAATTATTAACTTCAAACCAAATAGATCTTTCATAAATTTTTGCTGCGTCTTATATAGCAGCTCAATTATTTCTGGCACTGTGCATTGCCGACACTCTAATTGTTTTGTCTTGTTTTATGGATATTATATATCTATTAAATCATCATATCTACTTATATCTATCAAAAACATCATATCCTTTTTTGTCTCATTAAAATATGTCAATAGTAATAAATAGTAGCGAGATGAGTTCAGATCAGTCCAAACCGACCGGCGGGAGAGTATAGAGTTTTGATAGAGGATACAAAAAGGATATTTATTGATAAGATAGATTGGAATGTAAAGTTTGTGCATAAAGAGACTAATAATGTAGCCTATATACTTGCAAAGTTAGCTTTATCAAATACAGAGGAAAGGGTATTGATAGAAGAAGGCCCTACAGAGATTATTAATATTGTCCTTAAACTTTGTTTCTGATACATTCAATAAAGATATACATGTTTACTTCAAAAAAAAAAAAAACATCTTGATTTAATTACCCTCCTGGTCACAAAAAAATTTTACAAAAGTAAATTCATAAACTTACTTGGCTTGATATGATATTTTTAGATTGTAAACATATTTTTATTATAAAGTAGATCTAACATATCATATGAAATTATATCAATTTGTGAACTCTCTTAGTAACTATAACACTTTTGTTACCTGATTAACAGAAGAATTAGGCCTATTTGGATAGTGAGATGAGATGAGTTGAGATGATTTGTAAATAGTAGTGAGATTATTAATTAAAATTAAATGAGATGAGATGAGCTGAGATAGTTTCATCTCATTATTTAAACGGATCCGAGCACTCCCAATGGATTATTTATTCTATCCTTTAAAATATATCATCAAAACTCATTTTTTCTATTTTACATATTAACTTTTACAATATGTAATTCATCAGCTTCTCTATTTTTTTTCTATATCATTTAAATATTTTTTTATTCTTTTTAAATATTTCATTTCTACCAATAAATTTACAATATCCATATATTTTTATATTTGCAATATCCATATGTTTACAATGTCCATTTGTTTTTATATACAATATAAAATAATTCAATCCTATACACGTAAAACAAAAATATATAAGTCAAATAAAAATTAAAAATAAAATCAAAATATGAAAAAATTAGTTTAAAAATATTTCTAAGATATTTTTTTATAAGAAAATGAAATATATGTATTTTAAATGATGAAAAAAAAATTTACTTACATGATACAGAACAAAGTAAAAGAAAATAAGGAAGTAAATGAATAGTATCCACTACATGTAGCGGGTAACTGTAGCTAATTATATTTTACGAACTCTTTTTTGGAATAATCCTTCAAATAATAGATATTGTTTTTTTTGTACAATACAAAATACATTGAGAGTGCTATGTAGATTTGACACACGTATAGAATATATCTATGCTGTCTCTTAACATTGGAATCTATAACTATTATAATCATAAAATTAAAAATAATATTATTAAAAAAATTAGTACGACGTTAAATAAGATTAATTAAAAATAATATTTGTCACGTACGTAGGACGTGAAATTTGAGGAATTTAAGTATAAAACAGCTTCCTTCCCACTGGGTAGTGCGTAGATCAGAACTATAGCAGAACCACCGACACCGACGGACCCCCGTATAAATAAATCGGACGAGCTTGATCTCGGCACGTGGCAGCCGAACGTCAAGTTGGATTTGCATAAGTGTGAAAACCGCGTCCTTCTGCGCAAGGCAAGTGTTGCTTTATATAGTCCATTTCTCAGTTAGTTTGCAGGGAGGAGAGGAAAGTTTAGAGGAAGTGGCATTTCTCTCTCGGTTCTCTCTCTTTCTGCTTCGAGTGGCTCTGCGAAAAGTGTGAAAATGGAGATGTTCTACTATTTGGTGTTTGGGGGATTGGGAGCGGTGGTGGCAGCACTGGAGCTGAGCAAAAACAACAAGGATCGAGTTAACACCTCGCCTGCTTTCAGTTCCTTCAAGAACAATTACCTTCTTGTTTACTCTCTCATGATGGGTACGCTACCGTTTAGCCCCCCGCATAATCCCACATACCAAATTACACATTCTGCATCTGAATCTCTCTTCGGATCTTGCTATCACTGTTTTTACAACCCTCAATGTGTGCTTTTATCTCTGTCTTTACGTTTGTGGGTTTGCTGAACTTAGATCTGATCTTATATCTGTGAATTAAGCATGCTCTTTTGTTTTTGTTTTTTTGTTTTCTTTTCCCCGGGGATCTTGCTTTGTTATCTGGATATGTATGCATTGCTTTTCGTTGATTGTTTGATGGGCAATTTAGGACTGCTCTGCTTTTGGCAGCGAAAGGATTAGAAGAGAGGTGAAGGCATGCTTTGATTTACACATTAGATATTAAAAGGATCAGAGGAGAGAAAGTGCTGCCTTTCAAAATTAAGGCGAAAGTGACACACTGAAAGTTTGTTGCTTTGATTATGAATTGGTTGAGACCAGTGGATCTGGATTGCATTCGTAGAAGTAGAAAGTATTTTGGCGTAGATCGTAAAATGATTATTTTAAATGTCCTTTTGTCCCTCTGATTGGTTGCCCAGGAACTTGAAGAAAGGAAGCAAGATTTTTTGTGATAATGTTTTGGTTATTTAAGAACCGAGAGAGCAGAGCATTTTGCTCGAATTGAGCTTGTGCACAAATTAGACAGAAAGCAAACCATTCAGGATTGAGAATACTATTCATCATCCTTTTAACCGTCATCTTTACATCATCATCTAATGTGACATCAAATGATTGGAAAACTATTTATCATATTTTACATATCGTCCAATCAGTTGATACCACATAAGGGGATGGTGAGAAGATGATAAATATCATTTTTTCTTCAAAATCATGTTTTCTCTTTCATTGTTTTCTTAGCAACCAAGAGGCGTATTGTTGTTTTCAGATGTTACATCCTCTATTTTTGATTTCTATGGCCATAAACATAGTCCTCATACAAGAGGACTATGCTTTGACTTGTGATCGATAATGTCAACGGGTTATGGTTGGTTTCGAGACCATGTTGCGTTCTGCATTCGGTGGATATATTCCAGTTTTGATCATCTAACTGTAATTCTTTTGCTTTACATCGGGCACTCTGCACTCCAATGTATCAGTTTTTTATGACCCATTGAATTGGTAATATTGTTTAACCACTTCTTATCTAATTTGGGTCTAAATAGTGGCTGTTTTTAGAGTCATTTCCATCCACCAACAAGAAACATGAAGCTATTAACCATTTAAAGACATTATACTCCTGGACAAAACTGGGCATATAATATCATTACTTCAATTTCTACTTTCGTAGTCACATTCTGAATCCGTTTTACTTTTTATGTTAATATTTGTTATTTTTAAAATCACTAACCGATTCATGTAGAACTTATTAAAAGGCAAATCAAAGTACAGGGCTGAAGTGCCCAAACTCCAGATATTACAGTCAACCAGTAAGACTTAACAATAAATGATAACAGCATAAAGATATGCATCCAAGTATAGTTGAAAAGGCTCAGTTTGGATTGAGAAACACTCTCAACCCATCTCATCTCATCTCATTATTACAACTTTCACAAATTTTTACATAAAATACAATAAACAATCCAACCTTTTCAAATCCTAAAACAATAATAATATTAAAAAGTAATATTCTAACAATATTTTATTCAACTTTTAACTTTCATCTCAACTTATCACATCTCAACTCACTATCCAAACCTAACCTAAGCAATCTTAGGGGAATGTCCTATCTAATTCATACAGGTGCCCTTTGTTCTCAATTAACTGGTAAGCCTGCATCTTATATCTGAAATGGTAAACCTCACAACTGTGCCTTTATAATAGTTGAAACCAATATGAATGATAATTTTTTCTTACCTATAATTATAAATATTTATTGAGGTCGTAGGTGGAAAGGACAAAAGCTTTTTTTACTGAAGTTAACCATTGATAGCTGCAATCATTTGTCTAATGGTTGCTATTTATGCGGCAATAGCCGGGGATTGGTTGCAGGGTCCTTATGTCTACTATCTTTATAGTCAGTATGGTTTTGGGAAAGGGGAGATAGGACAGCTTTTTATTGCTGGATTTGGGTCCTCCATGCTGTTTGGGACAATTGTTGGATCTCTGGCTGACAAACAGTGAGATTTTCTCAGAACTGTCATTTTTTATTTATTGATTATTGGATTCGTTTCTCACTATATTTTTCCTTTATGCTCTGAATGCAGGGGCCGAAAGAGGGCATGCGTGACATACTGCATAACATACATCTTGAGCTGCATCACCAAGCACTCTCCTCACTACAAGGTTTTGATGGTGGGCCGCATTTTGGGAGGTATTGCCACTTCCCTTCTGTTCTCAGCCTTTGAGTCATGGCTTGTTGCAGAACACAACAAGGTGAGGGGTTGCTTTACCCTTTCACTATATTAGTTATTGTTTACTGACATAGTTGCTTTCAGACATGTTATTGATATCGATATTCTTCTGAGTAGTCCATCAGGACGGCCTAAACTCTGATAACAGGTGCCTTGTGGCCATCATAGTCTCTTTATGCTAAAGCGGTTGTGATTAATAACCTAAGGGAGAACCTGTGTAGTTGAAGCCTCCGGGTCTTATGGATGACCAACAGAGTTATAATTGGCTGATCAAGCAGCGTAACTAATTTTAATTTTCCAGAGATTTATTAATTAGATCAATTTATCCTGCCCTCCTGCAGGTGGCATGGGGGGTCCAGGTGCAAAAATATTTCTTGTATATTTCAATTTAATGTTGACATATGTTTTTTATATAAGCATTTATTCCATCTCTTGAGTTAAGCCAAATGTCTGGCCAGACTAGGTACCAAGCAGTAAAATACCCAAAACAGGAATAAATAAACACATAATAATGAAATCTTGACCAATCCCATGCAATTAATTATGTCAGATAATGGCTTTGCCTTGCTACTTGTCTCAATAAAATTTCTTATTCATAAAAAAATATATATATGTCAGATAACTATACATTTATGAAATTATAATTATGCGACAGAAAATTATTTTAACCTTCCATACCCTTAGGAAAAAATAGTTACAACACTGAAGAAGGGAAGCAAGAAATCAAGAGAGTAAAAAAGAAAAGGTTGCTTACTGACCTGGGTGTCTAAACGTAGAACCAGAAATATTAACTGCATCGTTCTGTACATAATTTGAACTTTAGGATTACTTTTCTTTACGTTTATGTATAAAAATTTTAGTTATTTGAAAGAACTTTTTTATGCCACGTTTTCAGCATGGTGTCCCACTTCCATTTCTTGTATTCTCCTATTCCTACTTCAGATATCATTTTTAGGCATGTAAAGCATATAGTTCTGAGTTTATTGCATTTTTCGCTTTGTCTTTGGAACTTCGTGTATAATCAACGCTGGATATTGATATCTCCTCTGACCTTTATCTCCTCATATTAATGAATCTTAATTGCATTTTTCCCCATATGTACAGAGGGGTTTTGAACAACAATGGTTGTCAATCACATTCTCAAAGGCTATATTTCTTGGAAATGGTTTGGTTGCGATTGTTGCTGGATTGTTTGGTAATTTACTTGTTGATTCCTTGGCTCTTGGCCCCGTGGCACCCTTCGATGCTGCTTCTTGCTTTCTTGCCATTGGTATGGCCATCATTTTATCATCATGGACAGAGAACTATGGAGATCCTTCTGAGAACAAGGACTTGCTTACCCAATTCAGGGGTGCTGCTGTGGCCATTGCTTCTGGTAGGATACCAATTTTCACTATGCATTTATTTTATTCTTTTAAATAATACCGAAGCCTATAAATACTTCAACAGAAACCTTCGAGATTGCATATCTTCAGCATATGCATGGAATGGACTCGTCATCTGGTTCCACTCAACGATTAACTATGCCACAACTGAAATCTTGTTTAAAATATCATTATACTTTGATCATGAAACATGTGATGGGATGGTCCTGTACGATGTGGCAACCTGAAAGCAATTAGCTTGCTGTTTTTTTCTCACGGTTTTGTTCTGCATGGGTATGCATTTTATGAGGACTTGAACAAAATGCTTACTTTCTCTTGGACCCAAGATATTGCTTTGCAAGTTCTTCTTTGATTCTCATCGTGTGCTTATCTTTGTTCTCTAATTTTATTTTCTTTGCCGTGCTTCATTTTTATGCCCCCATTAATCATTACTTTTTCTGGGATTCAGATGAGAAAATTGCATTGCTTGGTGCGATACAGTCACTGTTCGAAGGTTCAATGTACACCTTTGTGTTTCTATGGACTCCGGCTTTGAGCCCAAATGAAGAGGACATCCCTCATGGTTTCATCTTTGCGACATTTATGCTGGCTTCAATGTTGGGAAGCTCCCTTGCATCTCGGTTGATGGCGCGATCATCACCCAGAGTAGAGAGCTACATGCAGATTGTTTTTACAATCTCTGCCGCTTCTCTCCTGCTTCCCATTCTGACCACCGTATGTTGTGTTTCCATCACGCCTCTTTGGTGTTTGATATTATCTTATGTTCTTCTGGCATCTTCTAACATCAGTATTTGGAACAGTTCTTGGTTGTACCTTCGAAGGTGAAAGGTGGAAGCATCTCATTTTCAGGCTCTATTCAACTTCTTGGCTTCTGTGCTTTTGAAGCTTGTGTGGGGATATTCTGGCCATCCATCATGAAAATGAGGTCCCAGTACATTCCTGAGGAGGCCAGGAGCACCATCATGAACTTCTTCCGTATTCCTCTCAATATTTTTGTGTGCATTGTGCTGTACAATGTATGTTGCACTCCTCTAAACACTCTAATATATTTCTTGAATTTTGTGAATTTACTGGCTTTGGAATTTGGGAATGCGTAGATAGCTGGACATGGCCCCCACCCCATTTTGATATGTGCTGATGTTCGGGCACGAATCCAATTAAAACCCCTTTATTTGAAACCCTGCCTTGGTTGGAGTAA
>QEOT01122536.1:0-30054 GCA_003123785.1 Pterocarya stenoptera | reverse complement strand
TTTTTTATATCCTCTAAATGAATAATGGATCTGTATTGTGAACTTCATACTCATTCGAAGAAAAACGCATAGCCCATGTTTATTACATCCAATTGCTGGGCAATGATGCTACTCTTGCTCGACTCCCGTCGCCCTTTCTTCGCTGAATAAATGAAGAATATATTTTCAAAAGCACCTATAATTTTTATATTTTGCTTCCGGCATGGAGTGAGGATGAAATACTCGTGATGAGGATGAACCCGTGTGGATTCAAACTAGAAGGAGTCAATTCGCGCCGCGGGGGAGCATCGAATCATACATTGGTGGGCATTGTTTCTGGAGTTTGTGGAGTCGAATCGGAGTGAATCACGTGTGGAGTTTCGGCGAATGAAAAATTCGCCGAAGATGGGGTCGAGAATGGTGGTCGGCGCCGAGGAATGGGGGGAGGTGGATGCGAGGACGGGTTCGTTCTTCACAGTTCTCACACGCGAACAAACTAAGCACGTGAAAGGGGTTGAAATTTTTTTTGTCTTGATGCATGCCACATAATGCGCTATGTCAGCCACCACGTCAGGCGGTCAGTTGGAGCGGACAGACGGAAGCGGCAAGGTAGCATTTTCCTTATTGTATTGCTTGGGCATCTGGATTACTGCAGTACCCCCGTGAAATAATTTTATTGATTTGCATGGAATGTCCCTGATCTTTGCAAGTAATTGACAATTTTGAGTCTTGAGTCTTGACTTCGACCTTCCAACTTTCCAATACACGGAGAGAGAGAGAGAGATAACTATAATTAAGAAGGAAATATAATAAGATTTGTTCAAAGCTAGTGGTTCAGAGCATGCAAATGCAAACGACGCTTAAATGGAATCTGTTCAGAGCACGTGGTCGCATGTTACTCTTCTTCAATTAAGTACAAACCAAAAGGTTGACCACGAAAGTTGAGTAAATAAATAATATTAATAATATTATAATAATAAAGCAAAAGCAGAAACGAGGAACATTCCAAGAACCAGCCCATTCAAGCCTGCCAAACTCTCCCATCAAGGACAGCCGCGTTTTGCTTCTCTGCCATATACGTAACTACACCGCGTTTTGTCTCGCCTTCTTCATCTAATTGTCCACTCCTTGACCATCTCCAAATGCCGTGTCTCTCTTATATTTATATATATTTAGAGGATTTTTATTTTTTTTCTATTTTCACTTCCATTTCATCCATTGTTTGGGTTTTTGGAAGGCTAAACGTAGAGACCCAGTCGATATAGTTTGATAATGTTTATTCCCAGAGCTCTTTTTTCTGTAACCATTCTGTTTTTCATGTTTCTATCCTCCGGCGATGCAATCCGATCATTTCCTAACAAGCTGACATGTGTTGGCGAAGAAGCACCCATTGGATTTCGCATGTCTATGCAATTCTCAGAGGCACCAGAGTACCAAAACGAGCCCCAATGCGCTGCCCCTCCCAGAAACAGCATGGTATTTGCGTGTGACCCTTCGCTTGTTCACATCGCCATGACGATCGATTTGGAGTACTTGCGAGGGTCTATTGCGGCTGTACATTCAGTTCTCAGACACACTTCTTGCCCTGAAAATATATTCTTTCACTTTATTGCTTCTGATTCCAGTTTAGAAAACATATCTGAGCTTACTAGGATAGTAAGATCGGCGTTCCCTTCTTTGGGTTACAGGGTTTACATATTCAAGGAAAGTACAGTCAATAAGATAATATCATCCTCGATTCGTCGGGCTCTTGAGAACCCATTAAACTATGCAAGAAGCTACTTGGCTGATATACTCGAGCCATGCGTTGAACGTGTAATCTATCTGGACTCCGATGTCATTGTTGTCGACGACATTCAGAAGCTGTGGAGGATTCCTCTAACTGGGTCAAGAACAATTGGAGCTCCGGAATATTGTCGTGCAAACTTCACCAAATACTTCTCGGATGAATTTTGGTCGGACCCTGAATTCTCGAAGGTTCTAAAAGGGAAAAGACCCTGTTATTTCAACACTGGTGTGATGGTGATGGATTTGGTGAGATGGAGAGAGGGTGAGTACACGAGGAAGATTGAGAAATGGATGGAGGTTCAGAAAGAGAGGAGGATATATGAGTTGGGTTCTCTTCCGCCATTTTTGTTGGTTTTTGGTGGAGATGTTGAGGCAATTGATCATAGATGGAACCAGCACGGGCTTGGTGGAGACAATGTTGTGAGTAGTTGCAGGTCTTTGCATCCAGGTCCTGTTAGTTTGCTGCATTGGAGCGGTAAGGGGAAGCCATGGGCTAGGCTCGATGGGAGGACACCATGCGCAGTTGATTACCTTTGGGCTCCTTACGATCTCTACAAAGTACAAACACCCTGAACATCCTCATCACCATCATTAGCAGGCCGAGGCGTAAACAACAGCTACTGGACATATACATTCTTCTAGCACAGCATACTATGATTGTTTTTATTTTTCCTAGAGTCAACAATATTCATTTTTTGTATAAAGAGAGACATATTCGGTGGAAATTATGTATCGGTTATTTATTTATTTATTTATTTTATTCTTTATGGTTTTTGGTTGAGACCAAAATTTTGGCAGTGAAATTGATCGGAATGCAATATGAAATTTATATCTAAACTTTTCTGAACCTTTATCACCAGTCCAGGTTTTGTTCCCAAAGTTTCAAAGTCTACGTGCTTGATAAAAGTCTCCATGAAGAATAAGAACTCATCTTCGACTTCTCAAGGTCATAATAAGTAGTTTCTTATTACTTTGGATACTCAAGCATAGTTCTACGCGCATAAGCAAGACACCATCAATTGAGCGTTCTGCATATGGTTCTTGGATCATGAGTGATTTCAGAAGCAAATTATATTTTTAAAAAATATCAGAATACGTAACAAGGCAGGCATCCTTCCTATATATAACTGTACCAAGCATGAACCTCAACCCTTCAAATGGTAAAAATAATTTGATGTTCGTAAGAGTGGGGCGAGAACCAAACAAATCGAAAAAGAAAAATCTCTCTTAGTTGTATTATAAAGACGTTTATTGAATAAACGAATAGCATGTTTCACACATTAACAAAGAAAGATCTTTCCCTTATTGCTGTAGAAATGTTGAAATCAACGGGCGGCTGAGACATTTAACATATGGTTGGAAGTTTCAGATGGCACGGTCCACGCGGGATTGAAAAGGTTGTGGGGGGAGAGAAGGTAATCAGGAGTGCGAGAAGAACAATGATAAGATGAAGATTAAATTGGGTTTGGTAATAAAACCTTAAGAGCTTACTAAAATATGACAAGTGGCCAAAAAAATATATAAATTATTATAATACACAAAAGGTCGGGTTGGCTGCTCCGAGCATTCGGTCGGGTCGCGTTCTCAGCTTCTTTGGACACCCCTGCTTTCTGTACACCACCGCCGCCGCTAGAGTCCCGCAAGTTGGTAAACTGAGATGAAAGAAGCAAGAGCATGAACAGAGGGCGGTTTGTACATTAACCACAGTATTAACACAGGTAAGGGGAAAAAAATAAAACAGAACAAAACAAAGAGAAGCGAAGAAAAGAACATACAATTTTCTGCTTTCTCCTCTTCACAACAATCCAACAACACAGCTCAAATGCAACCTGTTCTCCAAGCCCCTTAAGTGATGACCCAGCAGCATACACCTGATGGCCGAAAAGTTAATCTTAGTATGAGATATAAGTCGGGAATTGATCCACTTAATAAGACAGAATTTGAGCCTAGATTGGCTACAGAATCAGCCAAAATGACAAATGCTAACCAGAAAAGCAACTTCGCCAGGTAATCACGCGAAGTGCCTATGGTGCCACAAAATTCATCACCCCCATCCGGGTGTTTCTCAGTACTTCCATTGATTGGACCTCCCATAAAATCAGGAGTCCTCTCTTCTTTGAAGAATGTCCGCAATACATTTTGAACAAGTTGTTGTATAACTTCTTCGACCTCTAGTGAGGATGGACGAGATAGTTCAGTCACCTGTTGAAATAAATCAATTGCCAAGAGAAGACTTTTCAGATATAATGAAGGCTTAAAACTGGAGGGAAACAGAAGAAAATAGAGCACTGGAGACTAGAAAAAGAATTGAGGAGCACTATTAGCAAAGGGATTTTAGGTCATTACCATATCAGGATCCAAGGAACGCAGATACTCTAACAAATTGTTCTTATTTCCTCTGCCATTTTCCAGTTGCAAATTTTCCTGCTTCCAGGCATTAAGTTCCTGGTACAATATACACCTGTCAGCCTCCAGCAAGAGTATCAAGCACCTTGATATCTAATCATGCAGGAGGCACTTGAAACAATGCAATTTACTTCGGATACAAGTCATATTTCTTCAATTGAGCTGGTTAACATTAATTTACAATTTCCAGTTTGTGCATGGTTGAAGGAAACCAGAATATAATTGATTGTAACAGTAAAGTGCATGGAAAACAGCAAGTTACTTTGATAGTACATTAAGCTTGCAAACTACATGAAAGGCTGGTCATTGAAAACACACGACCATTTGAAAGGATATTATATTTGATATTGCGCAACTGCAAGTGCATTGAAAAGGACAAATTCCAAGAAGCAAATCAAGGAACCAACAGTTGAAGGTCTTCCATTGGGAAGAGACCTAGGAAACGCAAGCCTGCTTACCTGGAATGGAATTAACTCTAAGGTCTTGCTTACTTGGGATTACACACATGTAATGATGTAAATCTTACCTTCAGAGTTGAAAAACCCCAAGCAACTTTCAAAAAGGAGAGTACCAATAAAAACGCTAACTAAACAGTACCAAAACTCGAAGAACGTTTTCCAAAGATTGCTCTTGTCAATTAAACATCCAAATTACTAACAATTCTAAAATTATGTGAAATAAAAAGTAATCCCTGACCTCCTTTGCATCAGACAACTCCGACTGCAACCGCTGAATATAATTCAACGCCTCCGGGGACAAATCCCCGAAAACCTGAGGCCCTATACTTTTCAAATCCTCAATTCTCATATCAGTGTCCCTATCCTCCCCACTCTCCTTCTCCGCCTCCGAAATCTCGCGCCGCTCCGAACAATTCGACCTATTATTCGTACTACCAGTCGAGATCTCCAAGTTCCTCGTCAACAATATACGGTACTCAGCGTTCCACAGCGTATACCTAACACCAATACAATTTTTTGTAATATTTCTTTAGTGAGTATTGGACGATTTATTTTCTGAAATTTATTGAAACTGAAGGAGAGAAATTTTGGTTTGGTACCCGGTGATGATGGAGGAGACGAGAAGGCGATGGAGGGGGCGTTTGGAAACCCTAACCGTGACGGAGAATTGATCGGATGGGAGCAAGCCTAGCATGGTAGAGATGGTCTGCTTCATGGAATCCTTGGCGGCATCAGAGATGCCCTTGGAGATAACGGAGGTGTCCAATGGCTCGATTCGCTTAAGCATGTTGGCGATTACTGAGAATCCGCGGTCGAAACCGGATTTCCGAGTCGAGACGAAGTCGTCGGAGACGCCGCCACCATCGACGCCGGATATAAGGCAGCTGAAGATGGAGGCCGAAGAGGAGAGACGGCGTTTTCTGGTGGCGATAAGGTGGCGGGAAAATAGATAGGCCGGTGCTTGGTTGGGGCGGAGGGGCCTGAGTGACAGGTCGGTGAGGTGGGAGAGTACGAGAGCTCGAGCAGCTGAGGCAGCCATGAATTGAGATATGAGAATGAGATTGCTCTTTATCTCTCTCTTCTCAGAGTTCTTGTTGGTGATGCCTCAACGGGCTGCTCTCACGGCTCCTCCGAATCTTTCCCTTTCTTTCTTTCTTTGTTTGCTATTTCATCATCCTGACATCCATCCATCCATCTTAGCCCCCCACGAGATTTTTGTTGGCTCCTGTTGTGACGGAATTCGCCCATCTTATTAGGCTTAATTACAGATTCGACATTGCATAGTTTTTTTTTTTTCTTTTTTCTTTTGAACTTCTTAACTGGTCTATGACATATTTTCAAGACATGACGGGTATTTAAAGGAAAAACAATTATTTTCTTATTTTACGCGATAAAAGATAATCTTTAATAAAATAATAAATAAAGAGATATTAAAATTTATAAATTGACATAATTTATCATAATGTATTTAATTATAAAATAATTTTTATTATAAAATAAATATACCGTATTGTATAAAATTATGTTAACCTATAAATTTATTTTTACATGACCGTTGATATAGATGACAAAATGAGACTAGTTCAGCATAAATTGAAAATGGATACTTGTACAAAATAACGTGTAGCCGTCTAGGTGGTGTTTTTTCCACTAAATCACAAAGCTAGGGGAGTGGGCCGAGCAACAAGTGGCGAGTGTGGGTTGCTTGCCTGTCACCACAGCACCTTAGCACCACAAATATTGTGGTCTTGTACCCTACCTATATATACCGATACCGTAATTACAAATTAGATGCGGGTTTGTTACCTTATTATCCCTTTTGTAAAAGAGAATGTCGACAATGCCATTTCCCAGGTCCTAAATGTTCGAGTAAACATACATGCACGTTTTTTGATCTTACCAAAACTTAAGTGCTGCATTACATGTACCACACAGGTGAACATCATGAAACAAGTTTTAGTTTTCTATGGCTTTAGGAATGAAAAATATAAGCAATGTAATCGGAGCATGAGATTCATTTTATATAACGTAGTTTGTTGCATCTGGACATATAATTATAGAACAAAGGGAAAACTACACAATAATGGGATGGGAGACCTGTGAGATGTCTGCCAACCATAAACAGTATGGCAATGTTATATTTTAGAACAATGTGCCGATGAACTATACTTCCAAAACTAAATTTTAGTTCAAAGGAGAAGAGTCGACATGCTGATTCAGTGAAAAAAACTCCCAAATTACCAAAAAGACAAAAAAAATGAAAAAAAAAAAAAAAAACTTTTTTTCCGCCAACTAAAACAGAAATCCAGATTGGAAGCAATTTCTTATTTCACTTTCGATAACAAGCCACTATCAAAGACAATCAAACATATGCAAATCCATTATATTATGATAATTGACATCAGTTAAATCAGCATTTGACATGGTAAGACAATAATAACTTAAGAACATCTGCTGCATTCAAAGTAATCCACCACGAAAACTGTCGTTAGACTTCTGCAGTACTATATCCCGTGTATCAAAATCAAATCCGTAGACACAAATTATAAATCACCTTGGTTGTGTTATTGAGGACGATAAGTTGAAGTCAAGTTCTCCTGAAACTCTATCACTCTTCTCCTTTCAGGATCTTTCAAACCGGACACATTCACAGGAGCAAAAGGGCCAAATTCTATACCCTTTGAGCTGTGTTTTGAACGCTGCTTCAATTTGATCCCATCATGGATAATCCCCAAATCACCAAGTCTGTTATGCATTGGCACATCTATTACCATCTGATTTATGCAATTCGTAGAACACCCCACCCTATTTCTCTTTGAGATGTCGTTTGTAATATCAATCCCAAACAGTCTCTTTTTGGATTCATTCAGATCTGAAGGCGTATCAGATCCATTCTCGGGTTTCTCTTTCCATCCCAACCACCTGAATGCCGGTTTCCTACTCTCTGGGAAGTGAGTCTGCACATCGATTAAGAAAATTATGAAGTGATACGAGAAGATAAACTTGCTACAATCACCGAGGGGGTCTTCTTTTACCTTCTCAATCATATTCATGGAAGAAAAAACATTGGCAATATCATACAGTCGTCTAACTTTTGCTGCGCAGTTATTTTAGAAAGGAGACCTAGTGTTAAGTTCAATTTAACTTTCTTCAAAAGAATGATAAAGATTGGTAAGGTCAGTTACTTCTCAAAGCTGTTGTGTCATGGTTATCACCCAGCAATGCCTGGGCAGCATCATCAAGCAAGATAAAATCCATCTGAAGAAAAAAAAAATGGTGTCAAGCCCACAAACAAGAAAAATTCGTTGTAAGAAACCATAATAAAAATTCCCTTACATCTGAACAGAGGAAAAGCTTGATAAAGCTCTGAGTGAGAATCACTAGAGATTTGTCCCTTCTGTTGTCTATGGAAATGAATGATGCCAAATTAGTCAATGTAAAAATTCAATATGCCAAGTCTAAACGTTTCTACTCAAAGTTGAGGTCAATCAAGGACATATTCTAAGTTAATAAATGTGGACAATGATCTCAGTTTCTAGTACTTTACTTCGCAAATTAAGACACAGAAAAAAAAAAAGGAAATAGAGGTCACCGCTTCTCAAAGAGGCTGAAGACCGGGCCTCCCAATTATTTTGGAGACTAGAAGGCATTCCATTTTCAATGTTCTTTGAAACCTAATCAGCATAACTCAAAACAAAAATTATGAGACAAACTAAAATTTCAACAAAATCTCTGTTTAAATACAAAGGATATAAAGGCTGGTCCTTGTGTTCTTTTGCTGTTATATTCATAAAAGGAAATTTGAAAAGAAATCCAGAACTCCAATTTTTAAGGCCAAACTGAGTAAGAGATTAAGCAATGAAAAATCTGTCAACATATTTCAATATAACACCTTAATTTCTTCTTGCAGTTTCTCCGCAAGCAGAAAGACTTTTAATAGGAAAACTAATGATAGAATTCTGACATACTTTAACAGGATTGCAGAAACCAGAGTTATTGGATTTTTCTCTCACACCGTCTTCCTGTAAATGCATAAAAATAGACATTGTCTCACGGTTTCAAAGCCAGAGCATTAAAATTTGAGTGACAAAACCAATTTTAAAATTTACCTTGAGCTCCTCTAAAGCCCGAGGAACTTCCCCAAAACCCTTCCACGAGTATTGGTTCTTCCCCTTTTTTGCTATAATCTGTTAAAAATAATGGAATACGCCATCAACTCGGGCAATTTAGGCAGAAAACCGACTGAACTCTAAGCTTGGGAACACGTAACTCAAGAACTATCTTCTTTCATTTTATTTTTATATTTTTGTTGGACGAGAAAAGCATAGAATCTTACTCTAATACTCTCCAATATGTTGACTACGTCGTACATACGGCGCCGCTCAACTCCTGCAAATTCAAATGTTTTCAGTAGATGCAATCAACAACCCCTAGGGTTTGGCTACCGATAAAAAAAAAATGGCATAAGAAAAAAACATGGAGTCAATATCTTCAGCTTATAACTTCCACTAATTTTGATTCGAGAACACAAAGCCTATCAACAACAATCCCTCCCGGCTTCGTTCCCTTGAATATTTTCCATTTCTGGAAAAGTAGACTCCATATAGATCCCTACAAGTAGGTTGATTGCTCTTCTTCCATTTTCTCGGCAACCAGGCATAAGGAAACTGAATGAAGGCAACAATTTATTCTGTAAAGATGCATACAGGAATCAGTAATCAGAGAGATCGGATCAAGACCTAATTTGCTAGCTGCATCGTCGAGCTCGAACGTTGCGACGTCTTCTTCACTATACAACCTCAAGAAACTGATGGAATGTGAGATTGAATTAAAAATCAAAGCCATTAAAGATATCGAGAGAAAAATAGAAACTTGAAGAAAAATAGAACACAAAAGTAAGTTAGATGAAGGTATGGAGAGATTTTAATTACTTGGAACACAAAAGTCCGAGAGACTTCTCCTTGCGGTGGTAAGCGGGTGGCCTCGTTTCGGGATTTTGAAGACCAAGAGAAGACATTGCTCCTGACAGCCACCTGAAAGGAAGATTCAACCCGTTTCTGATCTCTCCATCTCAATCTCTCTTCCTTTTTTCGTGATATATTCTACAGATATAATTGGGAGGGAGGATGGTTCGTTTGGCTCGCAGGAATTTAAATTGAAATCTGCTTTATTTTTTGGACACGGTTTCGGCCCTTTGTTGGGCTTCGCTTCCTGGCTCGCTGGCGGGTCATTAGCATCTTTAAGATAACTAATATTAAAACTTTAATTTTTTCAGTATTTTTACACTGTTACAACTTTAACACAATATTATTCAAAAAAAACTTTAACACAATATTTTTACAAAATTTAAAACATATCGGTTTACACCTTTAAGACAATATTTTCACATTGTCCCTTCGTGTGTTTAGATTAAAGTGGAATTTTTATTATTTTAATGTTAATTATGTTAAAGTTTTTAATGGATAGTAACCAATCACTTATCATGGCTTGAATTCTCTAATATAATTAAAACTATTTTTTTTAAATAAAATTAAAGGTTCAATACTCGACCCAATTATCTATATATATATAATAATACTAAATATAAATGTTTGATCTAAAAAGTCTAATAAAATAAAATTTATAAACTGACATAATTTAATATAATGTGTCAGATGGTATAATTTATTTTATTATAAAACATATTTGACGTATATCATTAAGTCACGTCAATTAATAAATTTTATTTTTAAATATCTTTTTGTAAATAGAACACTGCTCGATACTAAATGATAATTGATGTTTGACTAATGTAAATGATATGTCGAGATGGTTTTTGGACCTATTGAATATCATAATATTCAAGATTTTGTACTGTGATAATAATTTTATGCAACATCTAGCAATCAGATAGAAGTTGAGATGATAAAACCACAAACATCCTGGCATGGTTTTGAAATTAAAAAAACCAATTGAAAATGGGTATGGTACCGGTTTTCAAAATGTTGAAAACCGGTTTGAATTACCAGACCGATTTCTATATAAATATATATATATTACACATAAGTTTTTTATATTATATTATATATATTAAATGCTAAGTTGTTAATTAATATAAAATAAAAATTTAATCTTATTAGAATAGTCTATTTATAATTTTATAACATAAAATTAATGTAACATTTGATATAACATAAAATTAGTCTTATAATTTTTAATATAACATTTTATATAACATATAAATTTTAATCTTATAACATAAAATTAATATAACATTAAATCTTACAATATAAGTTATTCATGTGCTTTTGATATATATATACACATATAAATGATAAATACATTTTTGACATAATCAGTTATAATATATATTATTTTTGTAAATACATTTTTACACATTTGATCATATATACTCATATAAAAAGTACAGAACTCATATAGACTATAGTTAAATTTAATACTATACTAGTATATGTTAATTATTATAAAATAATGTACTTATACTATAATATAAATAGACTAATAGTTTAGTATATGTAAACATCATATTATTACTAATATAAATAATCCAAATAATCGGAAAAATTGGACTGAAATTGAAAAAATCAAAATTTTTGATTTCGGTGGTGAATTGGTCCGATATCGGTTTTTAAATTTTTAAAATCGGTATATATCGGTTTGGTTATAAAAAAAAAAATCCAAAATCGTACTGAACCAGACTGATTAGACTCTTATCCATTACTAATATTGTAGTCGCCAACTTCAACTAAATGAAGAACAAAATAAGATTTAGACTTCATGGACAGAACTTTAGATCATTTTTTATATCCCTTGAATTAAAAACAAATATAGACATACAATAGTTTTACTTATTATGAAGTGTTGCATCGTTAAAAAAGAAAAAAAAAAACAAACAAAACAAAAGTAACATCTATTGATTTTTTTGGAGAAAGATGACAAAAATATAAATGTTTTTATAATTTTGTTATAACTGAATGATATTTTTATAAAGATAAATTCTAAATGCAACCGGGCCTTATCCCCGTTGCGGCCTCAGCACCTACATGGCATAAGTAGTAAACGACACCGTTCACTCATATAAATTCTAAATGTAATTTTTCCTTTGTTTTCTCGTCTTCATCTTCTGTCATCCCTCTCATCCTGTCAAATGAAAATCAAAAGAAAAAGAAATTACAAAGTGGAAACCGTTGTAAAGCTATGGAGGTCGAAGGCGAAGACAGTTCAATGATTGCACTACAGATTGCCCCTAACCACAAGATCGGTGATAGAATCATGTCTCGTCATCACGTTTTGTTTGAAGTTAAAACCTCGGAAGACAAAAGCCGGAGCCAAACGGGGACTACGGTTTCGTTTGAGGTTATTGGGAAGAACCCCATTTGGGCGAAGAACAATGGGTGTGGAGAGATCAAGGTTTAGAGGAGCGGTGAGAAGGGCGAGGTGGCTGCTGGTGATTGTTTCTGCTTGTCTGGTAAGAGGCCTGTTCGGTTCAGTGTCTGGGGAAGGAGATTTGGAGTGGCAGAGAATAGGGTTTTGGGTAGTGAGGATGATTTGGATGCAAGTTTGACAAGTGTGTTTGAATTTAATGTGATTGATGTTTCAGAAATTGACCCTGTTAAAAGTATGCATTTTCTGTTTCTAACATGCTTTGCTATAATTTGGTGTGTTTGGTTGCAGAGAAAAATGTAGGAAGACAAGTCTATGTGAAGGTTAGGGTATCAGATTAATATGTAGTTTAGAGAGGATCAGTATGCTATGGAAAATCAATATGTAGTTTATGAAATTCCGATTAATTCTTCATGCTGCTATGCTTCTGGATTTTTTTTCTTTTTACTTTATTTATTTATTTCTTTCTTTCTTTCTTTTTTTAAAAAATATTATAGTTGAGTTGCCACATCAGTTGCGAGGCCGCGGCAGGATTAAATCCCGATGGTATGTAGCAGTTATATTTTATAAATTAACGATACTTTTATAATTAATTTATAACGATATATTATTATTTAAAGAGTAATAAAATACTTATAATTTTTTTACAATTATTTTATAATCAATTTTAACTCCATCATAACCACACAATTTAAAAAAAAAAAAAAAACTTTAGTATTATAAAACTATCATTTATTATGCTTTTAATTGTAAGATAATTGTAAATGGCATACTTTTTTTTCAAAAAATTGCATAACCGCAAAGGGTGGGTCTACAAACACCTGGGGGTCTCTTAATAGTGCATTTTATCTATATATATATATATATATATTTTTTATAAAAAATTTAAAATATTATTAAAAAATACTTATTTAATCAAGTAAAAAAAAAAAACTCTCACGAGACTCACGGCAAGAAGACTAGCATTTTCCAAACGCAAAAGTCTATGCATCCTACATTTCCAACCGCAATATAATTATTATTTTTGTCACGGGGACACGTTGGATAGTCCCATATCTCGTGAGTTATTTTGGGCCATCATCTCTAATAACTAAGAGCATCCATATTAGTTTGGTCAATTGAAAATTTTAGTTAAAATATATCTATTTGATGTAAAAAATACTCTATATTAAATTGGCCAAATTTAAAATAAGATAGACTTCTATTACAGTAGTTGGCTAAAGATAAAGAATCACAATTGATTCATCAAATATTAAAATATTAATTTATCACTTCAAGCAACATTAAAATATTAATTTCTCACTCTAAACAAAAATTTTAATTGGATTTTAATTAAGAAATTTAGATAAGTTTAATCAAATATTTTTTATTATTAGTATTAAATGACTTTTAAAAATATGATTTTTTTAATATTAATTTAATTAGAATATAATTATTATTAATATTAAATTGGTAGAATTATAAAATGTGATACAAATAAATTGAATTTTTTTTATTAATTTAATAATATTTTATTATTATATAGAGAATGAATGATTAATCTAATGTAGGGATTGAATTTAAATGGAATAGGCAAATAAAAAAAAATGATATTGGTTAAATTTTAAAGATGAATTTAGCCAAGCCAATGAAAATGCTTTAATAAGATTTTTTATTTTTATTTTTAAAGTAATGGTATACGTTATCTCTTTTTATTATTATGTTTTTATTATTTTATCATATAATATTAAATAATTAAAATTATTTGGTATATTTTATTTATAGACACATTATTTAATACCATGTTAAAAAAAATATTGAAAGGATGATAATAAAAGATTATAAATAATTTTTTTTTTTTTAAAGTATAAGGCTGTGTTTGGGTGTCCAAGTCTCCTCAGATACTCTCAGGAGACTTTGTATGGGTGAAGTGTGTTTTACATCTAAACACACTTTCGCGTATGGCCAGAGACACTCTGCACTTCTTGGACGCTCTCTCTTCTCACCCTTCTCACACATTCTTCTCCAAAAATAGATCCATCAACTACATTTATCACAAGCTCACGTGCGAGAGGTGGGACAGAGAGGGAGAAGAAGGTTCGTGGTGGCTTCGGTGGCCACGTACGGCGGCGAAAATACACAGAAATGGGTAAAACCCATTTCGGTTGGGTTA
Organism: Pterocarya stenoptera; assembly: GCA_003123785.1. NCBI lineage: Eukaryota > Viridiplantae > Streptophyta > Magnoliopsida > Fagales > Juglandaceae > Pterocarya > Pterocarya stenoptera. The sequence goes on along the minus strand of QEOT01122536.1, from coordinate 15,888 downwards.
CCGCATGGGAGAGAATAGGCTGTGCGTGAGGGAGATCGGTGGTGACTGGGTGAGTCGCAGACGTGAGAGGAAGTCACCGGTGGTGGTGGTGACGCTGGGTGGCGGCGTACGGCGGCGCAAATGAAGGATTAACAACCGAAACCCATTTTGGTTGGGTTGCGCAGGGGAGAGCTTCGGCCGTGCGTGGGGGACATCGGTGGTGGCTAGGGGAGTCGCCGGTGGTGGCGGTGAGGTTGGACGGCGCACGGCGGTGCCCGGACTGGGCTGAAACCCATTTCGAGCGTTTGGAAGGGATCGGGTCAGAGGAGGGAGAGGGAGAGGGAGGGAGAGAGAGAGAGAGGAAAAAGAAAAAGAAAACTATAATATTTATTACTATTATAATATAAAAATAAAATAAAATTACTATAATTTTTATCATTCTTATATATATAAAATATACTATAATATTTATCACTATTATATATAAATTAAAAATAAAATCACAATAATATTTTAATATAAATTAAAATAAAATTACCATAATAAAATTATTATAATATTTATCATTATTATAAAATCACTATAATATTTATGGGACCCACATCTTTTTCCACTATCTATCCAAAAGTCAACAACTCAACATACTTCATACATCTAAACAATTCAAAACACTTTTAATGGGACCCATAAACTCACTTTAATCTCTACTCATAACTATTCACAACACTTATCAACACTTTTCGCTATCCAAACTAGGCCTAAGATTAAGNATAAACTGATAGTGTTGTATTTTTAGGTATTCTATGAATATTAATAAAAAAATAAAGAAGAAATATTAAATAAATAATAATAATAAGATATTTGAAAATATTGAGATATTTTCGTTGCGTAAACTATGCCTGTACGTTAAATACCAGTCCAAGACTCGAAAGTCGAAGCAGCAAAAGAAAAATAAAAAAGAAGACTCACCCAAGTTACACGCCTAGACGCAGACAGTCATCCAGAGAGAGAGAGAGAGCAACACACTACTGTTTCTCTCCAACAACGGCAATGGCCTTTAGCACCCGGCGTGGGGGCTGGGCCCACAACTTGCTCCCCTTATCGAGCACCCCAACCCCCAAATCCAAGCTCCCCCGAAAGTCCCGCCGCCGATTGTCCATCCGCAACTTCATTTTCACCAACTTCTTGGCTATCTGCCTCGCGATCTCTCTCTTCCTCTTCCTCCTCGTCGTCCTCCGTTACGGCGTGCCCAGGCCCATCTCCTCCCACTTCAAATCCCAGGCGCCACGCTTCCCCAGGCCCCGGAAACCCGTTTACCGGAAACCGGTGTTGTCCGACGCCGCTGCCAAGGACGCCGTTTTGAGATCCACGGTGGACATCACGACAAAGGATTTGTACGATTCGATTCAGTTCCTAGATGTGGATGGTGGGCCCTGGAAGCAAGGGTGGAGGGTGTCCTACAAAGGGGACGAGTGGGACTCGGAGAAGTTGAAGGTGCTTGTGGTGCCTCATTCGCATAACGATCCCGGTTGGAAGCTCACCGTGGAGGAGTACTATGAGAGGCAGTCTAGGCACATACTTGATACGATTGTTGAGACGCTTTCTAAGGTGAAGTGGGCTTTCTTTTACTCTTTCCTTCTTATTCTTTCTTTTTGCGTTGAATTACAGTGGAGCTGATGAATCAAATAATTGGTTTCGAAGCTTTGATGTTTTGATTGTTACCGAAATATATTTACGATGCGCGCGTGTGTGAAGTGATTAATGAACTTGTCACTATTACAAAGAGGTTAAAGATGCCAAAGGGTTCACTGTTTGGTTTTGGACTTTTCTGCTTAGAGATCAAGTGAAGACGAAGAGATGGTTTTATATCCTAGTTTCTTATAATGTTTGGATACTCTGAGGTATTAATTAGAGAACTTTTTTTGATAAGTTAATTAGAGAACTTATTGCTGTTATGATGGTCTTTTTGAAATATTAAGGGACCACAACGAATTTATTTATTGTTGTTAACAACAGTTATTTTGGACTATAATATTGCGGAGAAAAGAAAATATGCTTAGGTTTTTGTTTGTTGCGGTATTAACGTATATGAAGATGCAGGATGTTAGACGCAAATTTATATGGGAAGAAATGTCTTATTTGGAGAGATGGTGGAAGGAGGCCTCAGAGAGCAAAAGGGAGTCACTGGTCAATTTAGTAAAGAATGGGCAGCTCGAAATTGTTGGAGGTGGCTGGGTAATGAATGATGAGGTAATGTTCATGGCTTTATATGAGCTTACATACAGTTAGTTGGGATTTTAGACGCCTAGTATAGGTAAATTTATGCCCAAGTTCATTTCCAAATTGTTGTTTTTATAGGTTTTTTTCCCAAATTGTTAATGTTGGGGAAAGATATTTTGTTCTAACGAGCTGGAAGCTTGACTTATCACATCATTCTTTTTTATGCAGGCTAATTCACATTATTTTGCCATTATTGAGCAGGTAAGCTGAAAACTTTTTGTCATAGTTATTACCACTGTATACATTTCTTAGGTTTCACCATATTATATATTTACTTTTAGCATTATTCATCTTAGAATTAATTAAGCTCCGCTCAGCTGTGATTTGCATTGAGTGCAGGACATCTTCAGTTTGACATTTTTTTTTTTTTTACAAAAAATAAGTAGTATAGAAATTTTATTAGTAAAAGGACAGACCTAAGTATAGTCAAAGTGTACAGAAGAATCACCTAATTTTTTGTTTTTGTATATTCCTCATAATATTCTTCAAGGCCCAGAACTTATCCCCAAAAAGGACTGTTTCAACCATTCATTTTCTCGCTATTTGGTTAAAACCTAAACAGTGAACAGTTCCTTTAAGAAGGAAAGAGTGAAATGTTGGAATTTAATTCCAGTGTAAAGTACTTTTTTGTATGGGTAATTCCTGTGTAAAGTACTTGTACGTTACCAGGACACTAGGGCTGATTGATGGCAATGGTAGAAGTTTTGTTAATATAACTGAAATATACTTTTTGACAAGTTGATCACGTTGATGCTTTTGAAATGCTCATTGTCTGGTTTAATTTATTCTTTATGATACGCTTTCTTTTGATATTTTATTGCATTTTTAGTTTACACATCATCTAATTTTAAGCTTGTTGGACTACTGTTCATGGTTGAGATCATTTGCATGTAAGTTACTTGTTTTGTTGTGGTGTTAAGAATTACATTTTACACCTCATTAATTTCTCCTCTCCTTTGGGTTAGGTCATATGAAACATTAACAGACAAGTCAATTAACAATTGAGGGTGGTGACAGAGAACTATTTGGTTTTGGGTGCTATTACGTATTTGTATTGCCGTTTTGTACATTCTATCATTCAATACAGCTGTATGTTCGGTAATCCACGTCTTTTATTTTATTTTCTTTTTTCCAAAAAACACAATAATGTGGCATACTTTCTGGTAGATGATATGCGTGTGCGCGCATGCGTGTGCGTACTCGCAAGGGTGAATTAACTATATATTTCTGCATAGAGCTAATATCCTTTGTCAAAGAATCAGTCTGCTCTGTGTGTGTGTGGGACTGTGTGGGTGGGTGTGTTACCATTCATTCAGGAATGTGTCCTGAATTTATTATCCCATTTTGAGTAGCTGCCCTGATCTTTGCGTAATCCTTGTATCAGATGGCAGAGGGAAATATGTGGTTGAATGACACAATTGGGGTTGTTCCTAAAAATGCTTGGGCAATAGATCCATTTGGTTACTCACCTACCATGGCTTATCTTCTCCGCCGTATGGGTTTTGAGAATATGCTTATCCAGAGGACCCATTATGAGCTGAAGAAGGAACTTGCACTGCATAAGAATTTGGAGTACATATGGCGTCAGAGCTGGGATGCTGAGGAAACTACTGATATTTTTGTACACATGATGCCCTTCTATTCATATGACATTCCACATACATGTGGGCCAGAGCCTGCTATTTGTTGCCAGTTTGACTTTGCTCGGATGCATGGCTTTTCTTATGAACTTTGCCCATGGGGACAGTATCCAGTAGAGACCAATACGGCAAATGTTCAGGAGAGGGCTCTGAAGCTACTAGATCAGTATAAAAAGAAATCAACCCTCTACCGAACAAATACGCTTCTTGTTCCTCTAGGGGATGATTTTCGTTACATTAGCATTGATGAAGCAGAAGCTCAGTTTAGGAATTATGAGTTGCTATTTGATTATATCAATTCTAATCCAAGTTTAAATGCAGAGGTGAAGTTTGGTACTTTGGAAGACTACTTCCGAACCCTACGCGACGAGGCTGATAGGATAAATTATTCACTTCCTGGTGAGATAGGGTCTGGTCAGGTTGGGGGTTTTCCTTCTTTATCAGGCGACTTCTTTACCTATGCTGATAGGCAACAGGACTATTGGAGTGGTTATTATGTTTCAAGGCCTTTCTTCAAGGCTGTTGATCGGGTGCTAGAGCAGACACTACGTGCGACAGAGATGCTGATGGCTTTATTACTTGGATATTGCCAGAGATCGCAGTGTGAAAAGTTGCCCGTAGGGTTTTCCTACAAGTTGACAGCTGCAAGAAGAAACTTGGCTCTTTTCCAGCATCATGATGGGGTCACTGGTACTGCTAAGGATCATGTGGTTCAGGACTATGGAAGTCGGATGCATACTTCTTTGCAGGATTTGCAGATTTTCATGTCTAAAGCTATAGAAGTTCTGCTCGGTATCCGCCCAGAGAAAGCTGATCAAAACCCTTCTCAATTTGAGCCTGAACAGGTGCGATCTAAATATGATGCTCAACCAGTGCATAAGGCAATCAGTGCTCGTGAAGGAACTTTTCATTCAGTGGTCTTTTTTAATCCTTTGGAGCAAACAAGAGAAGAGATTGTGATGGTTATAGTTAACAGGCCAGATGTTACTGTTTTGGACTCAAACTGGACATGTGTTCAGAGCCAAATTTCACCTGAATTGCAGCAGAACAAAAGCAGGGTTTTTACCGGGAAGCACCGTGTCCACTGGAAAGTCTCTGTTCCTGCCTTGGGTCTGCAAACATATTACATTGCTAATGGATTTGGTAAATGTGAGAAGGCAAAACCAGCAAAAATAAAATTTTTCTCCCAGTCTACTTCCATACATTGTCCGACTCCTTATGCTTGCTCAAAAGCAGAAGGTGATGTAGCTGAAATCCAGAATTGGCATCAAACGCTCACCTTTGATGTCAGGCATGGCTTGTTGCAGAAAATAATCTTTAGGAATGGCTCCCAAAATGTTGTGGGTGAAGAAATAGGCATGTACTCTAGTTCAGGAAGTGGGGCTTACCTATTCAAACCTAATGGCGATGCACATTCTATCATCGAAGCTGGTGGGCTGATGGTGATCGTAGAGGGTCATTTGATGCAGGAAGTATCCTCTTATCCAAGGACAACTTGGGAGAAACCCCCCGTGTCCCACAGCACCCGTATATATAATGGAGATAATACTATACAGCAGTTACTCATTGAGAAGGAATACCATGTTGAGCTTATTGGCCCTGATTTTGATGACAAGGAATTAATAGTTAGATACAAGACGGATATCAATAACAAAAGGGTTTTTTATTCTGATCTAAATGGCTTTCAGATGAGTCGGAGAGAGACATATGATAAGATCCCACTGCAGGGAAATTACTACCCTATGCCTTCTCTTGCATTCATGCAAGGGTCTAATGGGCAGCGATTTTCTGTTCATACTCGGCAGTCTTTGGGTGTGGCAAGCCTTAAAGAGGGATGGCTAGAGATCATGCTTGATCGTCGATTGGTTAGAGATGATGGACGGGGTCTTGGGCAAGGAGTGATGGATAATCGTCCAATGAATGTAGTCTTCCACATCCTTATAGAATCCAATATTTCCTCCATTCCAAGCTTGGGTTCCAATAATTTTCCCTTAAGCCCCTCTCTTCTTTCTCATTGTGTTGGTGCTCATTTGAACTATCCATTACATACATTCATTGCAAAGAAGGCACTGGAGTTATCTGTGCAGCCGCCTCCAAGATCCTTCTCCCCTTTAGCTTCTCCCTTGCCATGTGACTTGCATATCGTGAGCTTTAAGGTCCCTCGGCCTTTAAAATATGCTCAACAGCCACCTGAAGATTCTAGGTTCATTCTGCTCTTACAGAGGCATCATTGGGATTCTTCATACTGTCGGAAGGGCAGATCTCAATGCACCAGTGTTGCTGATGAGCCTGTGAATCTGTTCTACATGTTCAAGGGGCTTGCAGTATTGAATGCAAAGGCAACTTCTTTAAATCTTTTGCACGAAGACACACAGATTCTTGGTTACACTGAGCAGTTTGGAGATGTTGCACAAGAGGGACACGTACTCATCTCTCCCATGGAAATACAGGCTTACAAGTTGGAATTACGGCCATCACACCAATGAATATACACTAATTTTGCTGATGCTAATGGTTCTGGATCAGTGACCGAGTGATTATACCACATAGGACGCCACATCCCTGAGAGAAATCATCAACAGTCTGCTATCTGAATGAAAGTTGAAACGTGTGATTAAGTCCAAGTTGTGGATGGGCATGGACGGTTTTTAGAAGCGGCAGGGACGTTGTCAATGAACTGGGTGGGGTTACCTTGCTGAGGAATTTGATTAAAGCACATCAGCATGAAATTTTTTTGGTGTCCAATACCGTTTCAAAATATTTGAGAGAAAATTCGTATCTATGACTTTTTGTAAGTACTACTATTGCGAGACAGTAGCATTTATGTTTACCACTTGCAGACCTGCACTTAACTCCAAACACGGACGACTTTTTCCTCATTGTATTTTGCTTTAGGTCGAAGTGGCAAACATTCATGACTGGAGGTTAAAGATCTAGTTAATACTTATTAGTGATATTCTCTATGCAGCTATTATTCTGAAAAAATGGAATTTCATTTCTGCTACTTCGATAGAACTTTCTGATTTTCTGTTGTATTGCTTTGATTGAGAGAGTTACATCATCATCAACAATGCAAGCATTCTTCTCAGGAAATAAATTAAAGGAGAAATACTGAGATAAGCAGATGGGTTGGGTTGGTTCAACTAACATATACAATGGACGAATTTACAGTTGCCATCAAGTAGATTTGGATATCATTTAGCAGTCGGCAAGTAAACTGAAAACATGAATGTTCAGTCAAAGAGTTTCCAGATTTCAGAAATCAAATTGGCAAAAAACCCAGAAATCTCTTTCATTCTAAGTTGATAAAAAATTTATGCTGATATGACGATTAAAATGGCAAACAAAAATGTTGCCTAGCTGTTCCTCACTGCAACAACGGAAGCGGGGAAAAAACAGGAGGCATTGCGGGATCTGTCTCTTCAAATCACAAAATTATCTCATCCTGTACACTAATATTAAGAGTCTTATTTGGTAGAACAATGCTGTTTATCACAGCAGCTTCATCTTCCACAATGACTGCTTCTCCTGCATACAGTTAAACGACACTCATTATAGGTCAAAGTGCACTGGAATTAATGCCTTTGAACATCAACAGTATTGAATTGTATAATATAAATCTGAGAAGGTGAGGATGCAGACCTAGTATCGTAATTCCAAGCTTTGCGTTGTAGTCTCCATCAGCCTGAACAAATCAGATGGCAATGTGGTCTTGTCAAAATTTTAAAGGGATGAAATGTTTGTCCTTATGCAAGTGCGGGACAATTGTCAGGTTCTTAAGAGCATGAAAACTTAACTATAAATTCTTTTAATCAGTCTTCAAATGTACCTAGTGTAAACTATGACTGAAAGATCAAAATGAAGCTTCATTTATTCAACTGTATTTTTTGAAGAAAATAAGCCTTTCTCCTATAAATTGAACGGTTTAATTGTCTACAATAACATCAAGGGCCTCCTGGAATGATCTCAGGTGAAAGTTATAATCAGAACATGAAGAAACACATCACTGGACTTGCCTGGACACGTGACCATTTCCCAATAGATGACTTCCACCCAACAATTGAATAAATGATGACTGCATTTTCCTGTCAAGAGAACATCGTCAGCTTTAGACAACACAACAGCTTATTATGAATTTATTTCCTTGTCTTATTATGTATCCACTTCTTTACCTTAATTTCAACGTCATCCAAGATGATGCAACTTATAAGCCTTACGCCTGCACCTACACGAACATTTGCTGAAATAGACACATTGGGGCCAATCTGTTCAAATAAGCAACAGATAAAAATTGAGAGAGGGTCAGATGAAAGCTAGCAAATTCAAGGCAGTCAAAACTGGAGATTCTTGGGTTGCAGCCTTTTACAATATTGGCTTCTTAAAGAAGTTGGATGCTTGGGTTCACATGCAAGTGCTCCTTGTCTAAAAGGCCAAGAAAGACAGAATACTCAGCGATCATTTTACTTGCAAGTTTTCTTCTTTAAAGAACACACCTAATGTTTTGTACAATGAGTTAAGAACATTCTGTGTATTTTTCCTATAAACTTTACTTCACTATGTGCAGTAGAAGGGACGCCATATTTCTTTGGATTCCGTCGTATCCTATTACTTTAAAGATTGATATGTCCAGAAAAGTGAAATATAAAACATAATACTTTATTTGATACTTCCTCTCTTTTCATCCAAATTAACATTTTCCTGGGTTTTCCCTGACAATAAAGGTTATTGTTGACCTAATCAACTACTGAAGTCAACTTATTTCTAGCTTTCACATTTGATTCCACAGTACCTAACCATGTTATATGAAAGGAAGTTAGGTCTCTCATAGTTAAAATTCTCGTCAACGGACATTTTTTTTATAGGTAGATTCTCGTCAACGACATTATTATTAACATTTCCAAATAAAAGGATCATGGGATACTGCTTTTGCAGAAGATAGGTCACTACCTTTGCAGTTGGGTGAACTTTTGCAGATGGATGAACATAAACATCACCGATAACTGTAGCACTTTTAGTGCCATCACCACTAGCCAAAAGATGGGGGGAGGCTGATCGGAATTGGGCAAGATACAGAGCAGAACATTTTAAAGACATTCTGCAATGTCAAAGACAGATTTAGATGGGGGAAAGGTAGTCCAAAGTTAGACATGATAGGACAAATCAAAATGTTGGGCTCAGTTATTCTACCCTGGAGTTTTTATCTGTTCCCAGAAATCCATGGTCTCATATGTATACAATTGCTTCTTTCCAGCAAGAGGTGACAAAATATCTTGGTCCAGTCTCACAAAATCCATAGGAAAGGTTCTGTTAAGAGATAAAAATCAGCAATGAGAACAGAAAGGAACTGCGGCCTTCAAAAATCAACAGATGAACAAAGAAACACTAATAAGTGCATTATAAAATAGTAAGTTTTTCATTAATGTGCCATAACCCTTTCATGCCCCAAGGAAATCCACATGATCATGCATAAATTCCACGTATAAGACATGTATCTACTGTTGCAATGCCTCTAATGCATCACGCTTGTTGGAATACAACTAAAATTTGCATTGCATAACAATTCAGAATTCCATTTTTCAATATTGGAAGTAGTAGTAAAATTAAACCTTGTCACAGACTGGAGGGATTCAAAGCTGGACACGCGACGTAGATTAGCTGCAATTAATGTAAAATTAGTCGTCAAGTGCAAACGATGGAGAAACTGCTTTGTATATCCCACACCAAAAGAAACAATTTGGACATGTGAAAACTTAATGACTACAACAAGCAGCTTCTCCACTTATTAGGTACATGAAATGAACTCTAAATCATACCTTAAATATCGTTCCACCAATCCAATAAATACAAGTATTCAATTTCAGTATAGTTTTAGATTATCAAATTATATTTTCCACAAGGCCTCAAGTACTTAAAAAGACTGTTCAAAACCTAAATTTAATCACCAAGTTAATCTCATGCTTCTTATCATAAAATAAAATGTAAAGCTGTTACTAATGATATCTGTTGTGACTTACTCTAAACATTGTAACACACACAATTGGCCAAAATAATCAACAATTTTCTTCTTAACTTGATATGCATATTTGAGGCTTTAAAAGGGAACATTGCGCAACACCATTTCGCCATTGGTAATGACTTGGCATTGTGACTTTAGATAACTTGGGCTTGAAAAATAAATACCAACCTCGGTCTTCCCTGTGAGTGGACACATCTTCAATGGCAGTAAAAATGTCGGGGGTAAATACATAGACACCACAGTTTATCAAATCACTTACCTACATGTCGTGAAAATAGTTACCCATAAGTAAACATGGCCAGAAGTGATGAACCACAAGTAAGCCAGTAGGGCTATCAAGCAACAACTTAATTCAAAAAACTCAAACAAAATGTGCACACTCTACATACGAAGGTCTCAGGTTTCTCGGTGTAGTGCAACAACTCTTTGGTGATTGGATCAGCAACCAACTCACCAAACTGGCTTGCTGATTCAGCAGAAACCTGCATGTGAAGGCAGAAAATAAGAAACCCGTTGTAGAGCATTTTCAATTTGAGAGTGACGTAGAGAATTCCAATTGGAGAGTGATCTACATATTAATGCTGCAGTGCTATGTACCAACCTTGATGACTAACATTGTTCCCATTCCGCCATATCTTCTATGGGCCTCTAATGGAAAGAAGAATTGCAAAAATTACATTCTATACATCTTAGGCATGATTCAACAAATAATAACCTGATTGGGAAACACAACTGTAAACGTAAGCCATTAAACATGTATCGCACAAAGTGTGACACTCACCAAGCATGTCAAGCAGTGGAAAATTGCAGCAAACATCACAATTCAGCAGAAAGATATGCGACTGCGCAAAAGTAGATTTGTGTAATGAGAATTTGTAAGCAAATAGTTGGTGCACAATTAGGATTAATAGTTTGACCCAACAATGGAGGGCAAAGAGGGGAAAGAAAGAGCATGGCTTAAACCGGACAGTCTTCCATGATCATATTTCTGAAGTAGTAAAGGCCACCAGCTGAACCGTGTGGTTTGTCCTCCTTCAAGTACCTAGATTCAACACGATCAACAAGAAACCAATTTAAGATCAAAATTCCAAGACTGTCAGAGCTTTATACCTGCTACACCATCATGAAAAATCAAAGCACAGTTCACCTCACTGGAACTTTCAGCTCATTGGATATCGAAGACACATATAGCGCAAATTCCCGCTCCTCGTAAAATCCAATCAAGAAAATTTGGGCCAGATTGGGTATCTACAGCACAGAGATGAACAACCCTCACAATCAACTCAATAAACTATAATTGCAAATTCGTTTAGGAATTCCACTTGGTTTTTTTTCAATTATTTGAGAGGAACATTTTTCAAAATGGTAAAACCCAAATGGCAGGTGAACCAAACAAAAGGAAATGGGAAAATCAAGAAAAGCTAACCCTTTTACAAGCTGAAATGGGATGGTGAACCATTGCCTGCCCAGCCAAAGGGAATAGGGGCTTCGGGGTATTGAACGAAAGAGGCCTAAATCTAGTCCCTGGAAGAAAAATAACACAGGAAGGAAAAATTGAAAAATGCTTAAAAATAGAAGAAAAAGAAAGTCTCCAAGTGAAGCAGAGTTTAATACCTTTGGTGGGACCACCAACCATGATCACGGCGACCACCTTCTCCTCCGAGATTTCCATGTCGATGACCCTAGATCTTAAGCTCCAATTAGTCAGCTTCTCATACGAAAGTATCAAATTATTTCGAAAGATGTTTTTTCTTCTTCTTTTTAAAAAAAGAAGGTATTTTCTGTGATGCAGGGAACAAAGAAAGTGATTTTGATGTTGCAGAGAACAAATACCGGACTGTTAACGGAGCTTGAGATAAATCTTCTTTCTTCTTCTCCTTCCTCTTCTCTCCTTTGGTCTTTGAAAACTGAATTCAGTGCCGGCGTTCAAACTTAAAAGAGAGAGACGTTAACAGTCTGTCTGGGTTTCTCAGCGAATGTAAACGCTAAAGCCTAAAACGAACAGAAGAACGACATCGATGCATCGTGTCGTTGGATTTTACTTTGCTACATTCGGTTTACCTTAGAGGAAAAAGGCTTTATTACGTGGTCTCAAGCCCATTGTTGGCAGATGAGGCACCGAGAAGCTACAGATACCATTGGTATTTCAATGTCGTATTTCAAATGCGAGTTTAATAAATTATAAAAGAAAAAATTATTTTGCCCTCTCAATTGTACCGTTCAATTTGACTGCTTGTCATTTTTTTTAATACTTAATGATTAAAAAAATAATTTTAAATGTATTGTGATATTTTTTAAATATTTAAATATATTTAAAAAATATAAAACAAAACTAAAATATGAAAAACAATCAACTTGAATGGACTACTCTAGACAGCAACAGACAGCAAAGTAGCCCAACTGCTAAATCATTGAATCTGAGTTTTGGTATTCTTTTATTAACGCTGCGATTTTATGAATTCTGTAAATTACCGGAGCTTCTATACCACTTAATGTAGGAATTTTTAAATAATTATAATAAGCCAAAATATACATATATTTTCATGCTTTCTGATATGGCGGCAGATTTTTTCATCGAGTAATACTGAGTATAAACTTTAAATAGACAAATCTCGCACTACTCTTTGTAAAAAAGTAAATCCCGCAAACAAAGATTAAATTTTTTTATACTTTTCATAGTGGCATCAAATTTTTTACAAAAAGATTACAAAATTTGTATATTTAAGATTTATATAAATCATTACTCTTTTACATTACGTTTGTATTTAATAAAAAATTTTGAAAAGTAATTTTTCCCCATTATATTTAGGTGAACTAATGCAATAAAAAAAAGCCACTTAGACACCTCTCGCTCTCTCCCTTTTATTCTCTAAAGCAGCCCCTCAAAAAACCTAGACCATGGGAGGGGGGTTAAAGCTTCGGATAGTTTCACCTCTATTCTCTCTAGTTTTTTTCTTTTATTTATTTTTTTGATTTTGTGTATTTTTCTTTCAAATGAGGGTGAAATGCAGATCTGTTGTTCTCCGAAACCCGACGACCACCACACGTCCCACCGCAAGTTTTCCAAAACACCGATCCTTTTGACAGGCAAAGAATCTCATAAAAAAAGGAATGGCGTGTGAGCCACACGCGTGGTCCAAAGTGTGCGCGTGACATCCACGCACCACCGCAAGGAGAGCTCTTGTTATGGATCTCGGTCAAGTCCCTAAACACTATAATCTCCACGCCTAGGATCTCCATATGATGACCGTATGCCCGTTCCTCTCTTGCTTGATTCTCAAATAATGGATGCAATATGAAAACTTTAGTAAGGTGAGGTTAGGTGCTTAGGCTAGAATGGTGTATAGAATGATGAAACGGGTGATGAAGTGTATGGGCTACAATGGATGAAGGGGGTGCACGGCCTAGTGTGGATTAGGGTTGGCGCCACTTAGGTTTAGGAATTAGGCTTTGGTGTTGGGCGGCTAGGGTTGGCTGAATTGGGTAGTTGAGAGATTTTAGGAAAGTTTCCTAAGATCTTAGAACCTGATTTGGAAGGTGGTATGATCGGCTATGTGATTTGATGTGGTCAACTAGGGTTTTCAAAATATGAAAACATTAATATGGAAAGTATGGGGGGTGGCTAGAGTTAATTCAAATAGGGCAAGAGTGGCCGAAATTTGAATTTGAATGGATATGGAAAGTGTATCTCAACTAGGGCTAAGTGGATGAAGCAAATGATTTATGGAAAGTTGACAAACACTAGGGTTGGCCAAAACAATGGGTTGGATGGATTGGATGGACAATGTGATGATGAACAACAAGAATAAAATGATGAACACTCAAGATCAAAGCAAAATATTACTCAAGATCAAAGCAAAATACTTATGAACTTGGATAAACAAATGATAGTAATCCAGCAAGTGATTCACGAATTGTACAAGTATTGAATAAACCTTATATATTGATAAAATAACAAGAACAAAGATAAAAACAACTTGGATTCACGAATTGCATTAAGTTGCAAGAACAAGATAAATTAATCACTCCGATTCAATGAATTGCATGGAGTGATCCTCTATTTGGAATTCACGAATTGCACCCAAAAAGTCCAAGTGCTAAGGCATTGTTTATGATCTCTCAAACAATAATCATTCCTCTAGGGTATTTGCTAAAAGATTCTAAAGCAAGTGAAAAAAGTCATATTTATAAGCCAAATAATTTGAAAACCACCAATAGGTCACTTGGAAATAAATAAATAAAATAAAATAATAATAGTGACATGGACCATGTTGGCTGTGAGATGCATGAGCCCATGGTGGGTTAAGTTAGTGCATGGTGGTCTTTAGTTTAGTCCATGGCTAGGTGGCTCGGCATGGCTTGCTGATGGTGAGCCATGTGTGCGTGCTACATAGCCCTGGCCGGTGGCCAGGGCTTTGGCTCTGCATGGCTTTGGCTGGTGGCCTGGGTGTTGGCTCTACATGGCCCAGGCTGGTGGCTTGGGCGTTGAGGCTGCAAGGCATGGGTGTGAGCCATGCGCTGGATGGCATGCCTGGTGGGCATGCCATTGGCCTGCTCTACAAGGCACATACTGGAGCCATGCGCTAGATGGCATGCCACTAACCTCGTTGGCGTGCAGCATAGGGGCCATGGGGCTAGGTGTATGCATGGGCGTTGTGGGCATAGACACACGCATGAGCGTGTGCTTGGTGGGCGTGCTGCTATGCGTGGGCATGATTACTGTGCGACGCCTGGGAGCGCGCATGGCCATGCGGCATGTGAGAGTGCGCATGGCCACGCGGCACAAAGGCATGTGCATGGGCATGCGTATTGGCGTGCGCATGCATGGCTGTGCGCTGGGCTGCGCACAACCACTAACCTTGTTGGGCTTGTGGCCTGGCATGCGCATGGGCGTGTGCATGGCCTACATGCCAGGCGCCCCGTGCGTGTCAAGGAATAGGCCAAGGCATGCATGTGGCCGGTCCATGGGCATGCTAGGTGCCCCGTGCGTGACAAGGCACTTGCCAAGACATGCTTGTGGCATGGTCAAGGGGCATGTCCCCGACATGGGTAGGACATGTGTGGCACTTCTAAAGACAATTTTACGTGGAGGTCTAACAGCTCTATTGCTGTCACACACGACATTTCTGGGACTAGGGCCATTGGTTTCTCCAGACTCGACTGTCTGTTGTACTTCCATAAGGCATGTGTCCCTCACACGCCACCACAGTCCCTGTGTTTGCTTTTTTTATTTCATCTAAGGTTGAAAATGCGGATATATTGCTTTCCAAGCTATATTTCGCTATTTTCCCATGTATCATTTACATTTTCTATTATTTTCTTTGTTTTAAGTTAATAATAAAAAAGAAATAGTCTCTAAAACATTTTGTCCATAGAGTGAAATTCCTCTCCTCTTCTAGAGGGTGGAATTTGAAATCTCTACTTTAGGCAGAGTGTGATCTCTTACACGGTTTGTCTGTAGAGAGTTCTAGAAGTTAAAACCATACCAGTCACAAAGGAATTTGAGTACTGGTAAAGCCCCAACCGTGAGTATTTGGCTTGTAATCTAGGGTTTTTCCTGTATTTATTAGTCACAACTTTAACTTCGCTTTCATGAATGAATGCAATCTATTTTCCATATATATAAAAAAAAAAAAAAAATGCATTAAAACAAGTTTGGGAGAAAGAGGACCGTTGAACATCCTAAAATGTGGACGTTAGACGTACACATTGGCAAAGACATACTCATAACTTTGGTAACCCTATATAGTCTATAATCCATCACCTTCAACCAGTCCATCAACTTTCCAATTCACATTGGAGATTAATATTGTGACCTTGTTATCCAATATAGCAAGAACCATGTAGAATTAACTTTCCAATTCACTTTGGAGATTGATAATGTGACCTTGTTATTCAATATAGTGAGAACCATGTAGAATCAAAATTGTTCCAACTATGTAGTTTCACCCAGCTTAGATGCGATTTCAAGAG
>QEOT01122535.1:0-29991 GCA_003123785.1 Pterocarya stenoptera | reverse complement strand
AAACCTGTGCGATTGGTTGATTCGTGAAAATTTATAGGGTTTTCACGAGGTTCCTAAAGTCAATAGAAATTCCACCAATGAATTTCTAGCGGGCTGTTACATCCTAGATGGGGCCATTTTGTTCTTCTGTCTACTAGTAGTGGCCTAAGTAGTAGGCCTACAAAGCTGAGGGCAATCTTGCACCATGTGACTAGGTTCCCGCACTTAAAGCACGTGTTGAATCCAAACAAACATTTCTCCATATGCATCTTGCCACAATTTTGGTAATGTGGATGGTTGACTACATTTGTATAGATGTGGCATGTTCTGCTGAGAAGTGTTCTACACATTGCCCGTGAACAACCTCTTATTCTGACTGGCTGCTGACTTTGGCTACTGTTGTTGTTGGCGCTCCCTCTAATTATTCATCTCAATACTCTCTCCAATATTCTCTTCCACCATAACAACGTTGGTGACTAAATCATATAAGTTACGAATCCTGAGCGATATCAAATGGTTATGGGATCAAGTAGATGGAATTCTGGGATACATCAAATTAAAAACCTCTTAGTGTACTCATCCACAATTATGTGCCTTGAATGAGGTTGCAAACTATCTTACCCTTGTCTCTCTGAGTGTCTAGGGAAATAAACGCTCTAGGAATTCTTTTTTAAGCACTCCCAAGGAATGGGAACCCTTTCCTCATGTTCTTGCTGGAGGAGTCCCCTAGTCGTCCTCCTGATCCTCCATATCCTTCATATTATAGGTGGCGTACTCCACCTTATGCTCATATGTGCAAAATACTGCTCTAAAGATCATATCTAGCCTCTCAATCCAGTTCTTTGCATCAATGGGGTTAATGCTGGCAAGTGAACTTCTCCAGTGGGCATCCAAGGCGAAAAACTCACTGCTGAAGTAGACTCGCTGCGGAAGGAGAACGAGACCCTCAAGGCGAAAATGGGCCATCAGGAGAGGCAGCCAGGTCGACAAGGTCGAGATGGAAGCACATAGCGCTGGAGCTGGCCGACCCCCTCAAGAAAATAAGGAAACGAGAAAGGTACACCATGACCTATGCAGTTTGATGGACAAATATGAAACGATGGCCAAGAAAATAGTGATACCTTCTTCTGTGGATCAATTAATGACCAACACTAATCTACTGTACAGCGCAAAAATCATGGCACCTGCCACCAAAATTCAAAATCCCAGCAATGAACATGTACGATGGATCTAAGGATCCCGTGGAGCACTTGGAAACCTTAAAGACCCACATGACACTCCACAGATTTTCCGGAGAAATCACATGTAGGGCATTCCCTTTAACTTTGAAAGGAATGGCCCAAGGGTGGTTCAGAGTGTTGCAGCCGGGGTCCATAGAAAGCTTCAAAGAATTGGGCAAGTAGTTTTTAACCCAATTTATGGCTAGTTCGAGGTGAAGAAGGCCAGTAGAGTACCTACTGACAGTGAAACAAAGGAAAAAGGAGAGCCTGAAGGCATATCTGGCATGGTTCAATAAGGAGAGAATGATAGCTGACGACCAAAATGAAAAAATTATGTTGGCTGCTCTACTCGGGGGTTTGGCCAACAAGTCCTTTTATGGCATAGTTGCTGAGAAAGACCCCTTCCACCTTGTGAGAATTTATGGACAGGGCAAATGATTTCGCCAATACTGAAGATACCCTGATCACTTTAACTTCCAAGCCGAAGAAGAGGGAAGAACAAGCGCCTAAAGGGATTTTAAAAAAGGAGCAAGATGGAGGGTCGAGATCAAAAAGGAACCCACGTGAAGGAAGACAAGACGCCCGCACGAGCAATCACGTGCATTATTCTAGTGTGCATATGCAAGACAAAATAAAAGAAGCTAGGCATGGCGAAGAACAGAACAGAGGGCGACAGACCCAAAAGTATTACACCTACCACAATACGAGCAGCCACAGAATTGAAGATTGTTACACCTTGAAACAAAAGATCAAGGAGATTAAAGGAAACAATGAGCTAGAACGCATTGTCACCCTGGACGCTACTCCTCCCCAGTGTCTGGGTGACAGAAAGCAAGAGCATAAACGCCAATGAAGCGAAAGCCCAAGAAGAAGAGGCTCACCAAGAAGAGGAAGGAGATCTTAGGAACCGCAAGAGCGGTACCCTAGGCAAGACGGAAATCGAAGGAACCCACCCATGGGCAAGATACTTATGATCACCAAAGGATATGTCGGGGGTGGCCCCACTTCCTCCGAAAGGAAAGCGTATGCTAGGTGGGCCAGATATGAGAAAGTATACAGCATAGGGAGACCTGCCAAGTAGCCCCAGGTGCAAGTTTCACCCATTATCTCTTTTGACGATGATGATTTTCAAGGAGTAGTCTACCCGCATGATGATTCGTTAGTAGTAACAATGTTGGTAGCAAATTACATGACACAGAGAATATTGATTAACAACGGGAGTTCTGCGGATGTCCTATTTTGGGACGCATTACAAGGATGGGAATTAATGTAGACCAAATGCGCCCAACGCAAACTACTTTGAAAGGGTTTACTAGGAAAGCAGTACAAGCCATGGGGTCTATCACGTTATCGGTATCGGTAGGGACAAATCCCCACCTTAGTACTACCATGATAGAATTCCTGGTGGTAAGAACCCAATCAGCGTATAACACTATCATTTGTTGACCTACGTTGAATGCTTTAAAGGCGATCACCTCTACATACCACCTGAAAAATGAAATTTCCCACAAGAATGGGAATTTGTGAGGTATATGGTGAACAAGTGCTTGCCTGAGAATGCTATGTCTAGGAACTCAAGCAATGGGAACAAGAAGTGGAAATGGTCGAGGCACAGGGTGATATTGTCGCAACTCTCCCACCACCACCTGAAATTTTCATGACGGAAGCCGAAACAAGTGATGAAGATGCATTAAGACAAGGGGAGGTAGACGAACCTTAGGAGCTTATCAATATTGGTTCATCCCAACCAGAGAGCTACATAAAGATCGGGATGAGAATGACGGGCGATGAAAGGTGGCTATTGCAACAACTCGTCCTCGAACACAAGGATGTCTTCACATGGAGTCATAAAGACATGCTGGGAATCGATATGGAGGTGATAGAGCACAAATTGAATGTCAGTTCGAGTGCTCGAGTTGTTAGACAGAAGAAAATGAGTTTTAGTTCCGAGAAGTACAAGGCGATTGCGGAAGAAATAGATCGGTTACTAGCAGCTAGATTCATCAGAGAAACCCAATATCCCGAGTGGTTGTCAAATATAGTGTTGGTGAAAAAATCCAACGAGAAATGGTAGATTACATGGACTTCATTGATCTTAATAAGGCCTGCCCAAACGATAGTTTTTCTCTTTCGTGCATAGACCTGATAGTCAACGCTATAGCAAGACACAAGGAATTGAGTTTCATAAACTCCTACTTAGGATATAATCAAATCCAGATGAGTCAAGTTGACCAAGAAAATACGACTTTCATAACTGATCGAGGGTTATACTGCTACCAGATCATGCCTTTCGACTTGAAGAATGTGGGGGCGACATACCAAAGATTGGTAAATAAGATGTTCAAACATCAAATAGGCCGAAACATGGAAGTATATGTTGACAATTTATTGGTGAAGAGCATGGAGTTCGAACAACTTATGGAGGATATAAGGGAAGCCTTCGGCGTGATGCGCCAATACAAGATGAAACTTCACCCAACTAAATGCACATTCGGAGTACAATCAAGCAAGTTCGAGGGGTTCATGGTCTCAGAGAGGGGCATCGAGGTAAATCCCAAGAAGGTAAGGGTAATCATTGAGATGAAGTCGTCCACGAACCTAAACAAAGTTCAAAAGTTGGCAAGGAAAATAGAGGTGCTCAACAGGTTCGTGTCCAAATCGACATATAGATGTCTCCCTTTCTTTCAAGTCCTAAAAAAAGGTCAGGGCCAGGACTCTAAATGTGAGGAGGCGTTTGCACAGCTCAAGGAATACTTGGTGCACCCACATATCGACAAAGACCTGTGTATTATGTAAGTCGAGCCTTAAAAGGAGCTGAGGCAAGGTATCCAAAGATAGATTAACTACTTTTGCCGTAGTGACGGCTGCACTACGTTTGCGCCCCTATTTTCAGGCCCACCCAATAAAAGTTGTAACCTCATCACCCTTACAGAAGGTGCTACAAAGGTCCGACACCTCGGACGTGTTGGTTAAATGGTCCATCGAACTGAGCAAGTATGATATCGATTATGTTCCCAAAACCACCGTCAAGGGATAAGTCCTAGCTGATTCTGTAGCGGAATTCATGAATTTCCAAGAAGCGACGCCCAAGACTCCATAGGAAACGTCGTGGCAGGTATATATGCCTGTCGATTGGTCATCCTACAGAACAGGAGGCGGCATAGGCATGCACATAGTAACGAGTGATGCGACCAAGTTAAATCGTGCAATACAGCTGAATTTCAAGGTAACAAATAATAAGGCTGAATATGAAGCAGTGCTCGCGGAGTTTGCTGTAGTGGAGACTTCAGGGGGGAAGGAAGTCCAAATAAGAGAGGATTCGCAAGTCGTGGTCTGCCAAATCACGGGAGAGTATTTTGAGAAAGGACCAAAATTGATCAAATACCTACATCAAGTCCAACAAGGGTGCAATCGCCTTCATTACTTTTGAATCAAGCGAATCCCTCGAGTTGGTAACTGAAAGGCCGATCGGTTAGCACGAACAGCCTCGACAAAGTAGGAAGAAACTTTACCATGGGAGGTCACTATGCAGACTATTGACTTGCCGGCAGTTGGAAATGAAGTATTAGAGATAGGATCATAGGAGGTAGTGTGCCGGAGTGAGTGGATAACATAATCAAATACCTGTGAACAAGAGACCTTCCTAAGTCTCGCGAGGAAGCAAGGAAAGTCAAAAATAGAGTGGCCCGATTTACCATGGTAGACGAGAGGTTATATAAGTGAGGTTTTTCGATCCCATTGCTTAGGTGCATGTCGAAAGAAGAGGCCAAATACGTCATGACAGAGGTGCATGAAAGAGTGTGTGGAAACCACTCAAGAGGGAGATCCCTTGCCGCAAAAATCACGAGGGTAGGGTACTATTGGCCAAAAGCCCTAAGGGACGCGAAAGAGTTCGTAAAAAGATGCGTTCAATGTCAGCTGCATGTTCCAATCCCGAACACCCCTCCCGAAGAATTGAGATCGATAATCTCCCATTGGCCATTCGCTCAATGGGGTATAGACCTAGTCAACCCTATGCCCCCAAGCAAAGAAGGAACCAAATTTATCATTGTTGTTGTCAATTACTTTACCAAGTGGGTGGAAGTTAAGGCGATGGCGACCGTGACCGCCCAGAACATGACGAGGTTTCTATGGAAGACTGTAATATGTAGGTTCAGGGTTCCACAAAGCATTATCTTAGACAACGTTAAACAGGTTGACTCAGAGCATTATCGAAAATGGTGTACCGAACTTGGGATCAAGGTCAAATACTCCTCCTCAAGACACCCGCAAGCAAATGGGCAAGTTGAGGTAACCAACAAGACCATTGTCGAACTACTGAATAAGAATGTAAGCAAGAGAAAAGGAGCGTGGGTGGATGAGCTCCTAGGGATTTTGTGGGCATACAGGACAACACCAAAAACTTCGACGAGTGAAACACCTTTTGCTTTAGCATACGAGAGCGAAGCAATGATACCAGTTAAGGTGGGGTTGCCAAGTCGCAGAAGGGAAAACTTCGAGCTCAAAATGAATAACAAGAAACTGGAAGAAAATCTGGACCTATTGGAAGAAATGAGGACAGACGCTGAAGTAAGAGTGGCAGCCCACAAAAGGAAGACGAAGCAATACTTCAACAAAAGAGTAAGACCGAGATCCTTCAAAGTGGGCAATTTGGTACTAATTGAAACTGGAGTAACTACAACAGAAGAAGAAAAGTTGATGCCGTCGTGATAGCCGTCTTTAGCTCGGAGCATTTCATCTCAAAGATGCTGCCAGTCATGAACTACCTCACTCCTAGAACGTCGAACACCTAAGAAGATACTACATTTAACTCATGTTGTATTACATCCAGTACAACAAGTTAAAAGCATGTGAACACTATGTCGTTGTCGTTACATCGGTTAAATGCACATATTTATGCCAGCTAATTTTGCATATTTATGTCAGTTAATTTTGCATACTTTGTTGCATTTAACTCTTATCGCCAAGGTTACGCAGTGGAAGCATCCTCCCACTACACCACTCACCAATCACCAGAGTTGCACGGTCGAGGCTACATCCCGCCACACTCTTATCTCCAAGGTTACGAGGTGGAGGCATCGTCCCGCTGCACCTCTCGCTAATCGCCAAAGTTGCCTGGTCGAGGCTACCTCCCGCCACACTCTTATCACCAAAGTTACGCGGTGGAGGCATCCTCCCGCTGCACCACTCGCCAATCACCAAAGTTGCGCGGTCGAGGCTACCTCCCGCCACAATCTTATCACCAAGGTTACACGGTGGAGGCATCCTCCTGCTGCACCACTTGCCAATTGCCAAAGTTGTGCGGTCGAGGCTACCTCCCGCCACACTCTTATCGCCAGAGTTACATAGTAGGTAAACATACATATCCCAATGATTAGCCATCTCCTTCGGGAGGAGAAAATCGCGGGGTAGAGCCATATGCTTTTGAAACAAAAGAATTTACAAAGAAGAAAAACATAGTCCTTTGAAACCAAAAAAAAAAAAGTCTTAGTAAGTGCCCCTAATACAAAGTATGGGAAGAAAAAGTTCAAGAAGAGGAATCTCCTCTTCCTCGGCTTCCCTTCATCTCCCATGTAGGAACAATCATGTTTCCTGTTTGGGTCCTGAGAAAATGAATTTTCTTGGCAACCAAGCACTCAAATCAACTTTCTTTCCCCGTCCTACCAACCATTTCTCAGCAACTAAACAAGACCTAATCTCTAAGTTCTACAAAACCTTAATGGAAGGGGCTTAATGCCACTCCAAGGCCTATTGGGCCGCTTCACAGGCCTGGGCTGCAACTCAAGCTAATAACCCACTCCCCTAAGAGCCCAATCCATCCCAACCATTGAAGGGATAACCGATTGAGAATATCCCAGACAAGAAGAGCTATTCGATCGTTTGGATTTGATTATAACCTCCATCCCGAGACTTACATTTTAAATAACAGATAAGCCCGCTATCGCATGGTAACAGAAATCTCATAGAGTCTATATACACATATCCCCCAGGTATGTGAAGATTATCTGATTCATTTGTCTAGAAAATGAGATTCTTATTGTGATCACTGACTTAGGCATCGGAGGTGTTCCCTATAACTCCCAAGCCACACAACTCTTTGGTTGCAGATGATCATGTGCGTAAAGCTGTAAAACACGTCCATAACACTTAAGAATAGCAATAATAATATAAGCTTTGAGGATGAAAGTAAAAGAAAAACACTCAATGCATCACTTTCCATCACCTTGTCGTAAAATATTTTCTTTCTTATCGATTTTTCAATGAAATGTTCTACGAACAAAGTGTCATCCACAATCCAGAATCAATTGTTGTCAAGTCCTCCATCAATTGGCCTCTCTCTCTCTCTCTCTTTCTCTCTCTACAGTTTGGTCTCTCTCTCTTTCAAATCGACCATCTTCCGTCAGTCAAATACACCAAAATGAAAAGAAGAACCCGCAAATCGAAATCTTTTCTATCTTCTTTTTACTTCATGCCTTTCTTCTTTAATCTTTCTCATCAAAGAGGGTTATTCTCCTTTCAGTCTTTTATGATACACAGTTGAGAACCATGATGTGGCGAATCCAGTCTCACGGTGTTTGGTGTAGAAAAATTGAACTCGCTGCCAAGTAGATATATTCAAACATATTAATAATTACAATTCTGCTACGGGCAGGAGACTTTGCACAGGAGAGCCACGCAGGGATGCCACGTCAGCATGAATAAAAAAAATAAAAACCTAAATAAAATATGGAAAAAGCATACGGAATAAAAATGAAAAATTAAACAGGAGGGAAACTACAGTTCTCCATCACGCACTGTAATCCATCACGTCTTACATTTTCCAACCCCAACATTTCGAAGATAACCTCCACCTTGCCAGTCATCTGCGTCGGCATTATCTTTGGCATATCCAAACATGTGACCATGGTCACCAGCACCAATCTCTTCAGGCAGCTTAGTGAGATGGCCATGGACAACCTAGGCAATATCACAGAGCTTATCGGGATGCCCCTCATTTATAGACTCAAAGGTGAATAGGAAGGTATCCATTATACCAAGGTTGCAAAAGAGATAGTACACGCGGATATGTCAACACATGAATGAGCACTACCCTGGAAAAATACCAAGAAAATACAAAGTGGAGAATAGTAAATGCATAATCAATAGTAATTCCGATACTCTTAGACAGAAATCCTTCCTTGAACTAAAATGAAAGTATACTAGTTTGAGATATAATTTTACAATTCAGAGATTGAGAAGAATGATTCTTGATAAAAGTTTAGAAAGCATAAAGATAAAAGGTCCATACTTCCAAATCAACCCAATAATAAAGGGTTAGAAAATCTTACATGTGCAAGAGGCAAAGCAAGTATATCCCAGAGTTAGGCTCATAACAAGGGAAACCAACAAAATAATGTCATTTTGAACACAATAAATTGGTATAAAGACATTTTCACTCCTTTTTTCTGTAATTAAAAACATTAACTAGTTGAAAAATTTGCATACATTTACTCAAACCAAAATTGCATCATTTCACCAAAAAGAAGCAACAGATTCACAGTTCACTCCTCTGTTACAAGATATTCGAAGTTAACATTGATAAGAACCCTATAGCATCGACATAGTTAGCATAAATCACAATAAGTATCCAGAAAAACCAAGCATTTATAACCCAGCAACTACAAAATTAGACTAAAAGAAAAAGACTCATGAGTTCGAACACCCTACCTCACTCCAGACTAAAAGAAAAAGTCCCATGAAATATCTGGAGTTTGTGTACACAATAGCCCACATATAACCCTTCTAGAGCAACTCCAAACTAAAAAAAAAAAAAAACTCACGGAGGAGACGGAGGAGGGAGATGGCGTGGGTCACGAGATGGAGGAGATGGAAGAGGGAGTTGGCGGGGGTTAGGGTTCAATTTTTCATCATCTGTCTTGCCAATGTGCGCCAAGTATCCTGCATCCAGAGTTTTCCTAATAATTACCCTTTTTTTCCAACATGACAGACGTATCACATTTTTCATTTGCCACGTACCAAAACTATACTAATTGTACTCATGGTGGCCCATTAAGATGAATCCTACATTGGACCAGTATCTAGAAGAAACGTGGCCGAGTTTTTATCTTATTTGAAACACACTCTGATCTCCCCCCCCCCTTTCTCAGACTATACTCCATCGTTAATATGAACTTAAATAAATATTTAATGCCCTTTCCAGCTTTCCAAAATAATTAACTTTTATTTTGCCCCTTCCATATGACACTTGTTTTGGAAATTTTTTCTTTTTTTGGTTTTTTTCCCTTTGCATGAACTACTGCGCAACGTTTACTACTGAGCATACTGCTAGTATCTATGTCAAAAATCACACAAGAGGTCGGAATGATGAAAGAATTATCTCCGGCTCTCTTTATTTATTTTTATTTGCTTATTTACTTTTTATTTTCATGGATGAATGTGAAGAGTACCATATCAAAGCCTGAATCACCATCATGGACTGGGGATAATTCTTTCCTCCCTTCCAGCCCGTTGTGCGATTTTTTACATTAATAGCTAGCGACGTCTATTGGACTCAACTTTTTATTATTTCCAGTAATGATAGGAGGATGATTCTCCAGCTCACAAGATCTTCTCCAGAAAATATCAGATAAGTTTCTCGACCTTGTACCTATTACTTTATTTTGTCAGTACTATTAGAATAGATCATATATATATGTATGTATGTATGTGTGTGTGTGTCTGGAGGGACCCAGGGAAAGGAGGTGTGCATTGTGGATGTGCACCAAGCAGTGGTTATATCCATGGCATACACAGTGTGTGCTATGCACAATCACGTAACGTGCATAGCCTACTGCACCTTGTGAATGACATGGCACAGCCCCATACGGGGCTTGCCGTGCATGGTGGGTTTGCTACCTGCCACCTCCGTGCATGCACGGCACTGTCCCGGCCACTAGGCCAAGCACCAAGACAAAGCTGGCGAGGGTTTTCCCACCAATATCTCACCTTCAGGAACCCAGAAGCTAGCAGGAAACCATCCATTAGTTGCCCAGGGACGGTCAAGGCCTCTGGTAGCCATAACTGGGCATGCCGGCATTGTTTGTTGTCGACAAGGTGCTTCCCACCTAGTGGTATGCCCGAGTCCGACGTATGGAGGCTGGCAGATAATTCGTGCACGATACACACTACGAGTAGTGCCACCCGTTGAAAACTCACTAGCTAGTAAGGCCGTTAGAGACCACCACATAGCTTGCTGGCAGCCTCTGTCACCAGTAAGGTGGTCCTCTACCCAATAGCTTCGGCCGTCATGGCACTTCCCACTCACGACGTGCCCAAGACTAGCCAATTGTGAGCAGGATGGAGGCAAGTAGCCAACCTGTGCAAGACTGGCATTGGCGGAAGCAGTACCACCCAAGCGGCGGCATAAGCACCAGCAATCCTACCATAAGAGGGGATAGAATTCGCTGGCGGTCACTTCTTCCACCACTGGGCTTGCACAGAGTCCAAGAAGATGCTCGCCATGTAAACTCCTCTCCACCGCTCAACAACCCACCAGCATCTCGCCACCCTCATGGCGAGCAACAATCCAACTTTACTTGACCAACAAGCAGCTCACACGAAGGGCAACAATTCACCAACATCTCACCGCCCTCACGGCAGTTAACCTTCTGCTAGCCTTACCACTTGCAACATCTTGCGCTGCCACAAACGGCTATGCCCACCACACCACACTCCAGTCATACGGTGCTTGCTCTCCACACTTTAGTCCAACGAGTTGCTGGCCCACAAAAACTTTGCTTGCCACGGAGGAGGTGGCTGCAAGTACCTTTGCTCATCCACTCTAAGTTTCTCGCCCTCTCACCCAAAATATTTTACTCGCCCACAGTAAGTCTCTCTCGCCACACTTAGCTGCTCACTCAGATTTGATAGTAAAAAGAAATTTTTAAAAAAAATATTCTAAGATGGACAATCATCATTGCTACAAAAGTGCTCAAAGGCGGGCAATTTCCCCATGCAAAACTCATTTAGTAGCCAACAATCTCAGTTGAGGGAGAATTGAAAGCAGCGGCTAAATCATTCTGATTTGTCTCTCTCAAACTTGCTATTTTATTTTTATTTTTACTAACAAATTTGGTTTTTGAAGATTTTTCCCACCAAACTCATCTAGGTTCTATGAGAACCCGAGTGGCCACACACTCTAGAAATGTACTTCCTAGGAATTTCCCGGAACTCCGGCTACGAAGCCCTTCTTAGGCATTGTGCGAGTTTCTTAATCTGTTTGCATCAAAATAGACCGCCCGGTATTGCAGACACTCTGAACCTTCATCATTGCCGCAACATGGTAGCCTAAAGGCCTCGCTTGTGTGCCTCAAGTCTTCATCACATTCTAGCGAAATGGCTCAGGTTTATAAATCTCAAACTTGTAATTTGTATTATACTAACCTATTTGGTTTTTGGTGAAAATCTCTCAGAAGGGTCAAACTCTGCCACAACAACGTGGTTGAACTCAGCCTCCCTCCACAATAGTGCAATCGAGCACCTAGTACTAATGTTGAATCCTTAGACTCGTTGTGGAGAATAGGGTGCACAAGTCCTCAAGCTGCACGACCCTCACCCACCAGTGTCGAGTCCTTAGACTTGCGATAAGGAATAGGGTGCGCAAGTCCCCAGACTGCGCGACCCTAACCCACTAATGTCGAGTCTTTAGACCCACTTTGGAGAATAGGGCACGCAAGTCTCCAAACTGTGCAACCCTCACGCACCAATGTCGAGTCCTTAGACTCGCTATGGAGAATAGGGTGCTCCCCAAACTGCGCGACCCTCGCTCATTAATGTCAAGTCTTTAGACCCCCTATGGAGAATAAGGAGCGCAAGTCCCCAAACTACGCAACCCTCGCCCATTAATGTCAAGTCCTTAGACTCGATATGGAGAATAAGGCTCACAAGTCCTTAGGTTGCGCGACCCTTGCCCATCAATGCCAAGTCTTTAGACTCACGATAATGAATAGGGCGTGCAAGTTTTCAAACTACGTGACCCTCATCCACTGATGTTGAGTCCTTAGACTCACGGTAAGGAATAGTGCATGCAAGTTTTCAAACTACGCGACATTCATCCACTGATGTCGAGTCCTTAGACTCGGAGTGAGGAATATGGTGCGCAAGTCCTCAGACTGCGCTACCCTCGCCCACAGATGGCGAGTTCTTAGACTAGCATTGAGGAATAGGGTGCTCAAATCCTCAGATTGTGCGACCATCGCCCATTGAGGTCAAGCGCCTAGACTCGCAGAGAGCATGGGCCCCTTAAGTTCGAGAGTTCTCAAACTTGCACTTGGACACCAATGTCAATATAGCGCATTATCCAGCAAATGTCAAGTTATGATACTCGCGCCACAATCGTCGCCAGAGGGTTACCCTCGGGAACAAGCCTTCGAGCTCCACAATAGTCGCACACTAGTTTCCTTTAGGAATGAGTCAATGGGCTCGGCCACCACCTAAGATGGACTCAGGGGTGTCGACAAACTTCCTGACCACTTAAGTGCGGATTAATACAAATAAACTCTAACATCAACTCCAAAATAGGAACATCAAACAACAATTTACACCAAGGGGGAAAAAGTCCACTACTACCTACAAATAGCAAAAAAATAATCATGAAAATCTGCACTCTTCACTGACAACAAACAGTATCATGCAACCAATTAGGCAAACGTTCACACAAACAAACTCAAAGTCAAGCTACGTGCTCACACCTAGTGCAGTCTAGTACATGTCCCGCCCAACTCGTGCTCCGCGCTCTCACCAAATGCAATCGAGTACATCTCCTGCCCAACCCGAGCTCTACGCTGGCACCCAATGGGTCGAGTCCATCTCCTGCCCAAGCCGAGCTTCGCGCTCGTAGCTAACGCAGTTGAGTCCATCTCTCGCCTATCTCACCAAGCCAAGCTCCGTACTCGTACCACAAGCGGTCGAGCACATCTCTCACCTATCTCTCCAAGCTGAGCTNTTTTTTTTTTTTTTTTTTTGTAGATTATTGACGTGAAGATTCTAAAGGCTTTTTTGTTGAGCAAACCGACCTTAAAAATCGCGGGCAATTGTTAGGATAAAGTTGACCGGATCCAACCCATTGAAAATCTATCTCTAATAATAAGATAAGGTGAGTTGACTCAAACTCCTAAAATGAAAGTGTTTCTTAAGATAAGTATGACTTAATCACTCCAAGAAAGGAAAGCGACCTCTATATAAGTAGGAGATCTCCACAAATCTACAGAGGCTCCCTACATATAGACTCCACCACACACAATGACTCCCAAAAATATTCTCTCAAGGGAGGCATCGTCTTCAACCTCTCGAAATCTTAAGTTTTTCCATTATATTGTAAGATATGCGAGGCCATGAAAGATTGTAAAATCGTCCATTATAGTGAATTTTGCCCCCAAACAACCTGTAAACATAAACATTACACCGAACCATGTAAATCTTTGTGTCTCTCATTATTTATTTTTATTTGTTTGTTTACTATTTATTTTCATGGATGAATGTGAACAGCACCGTATCAAAGCCCGAATCACCATCGTGGGTCGGGGATAATTTTTTCCTCCTTTCTGGCCTGTTGTGTAGTTTTTGACATTAACAGCTAGTATAAAAAAATTATTTTTTATTTTTCTTTTTCTTTTAAATTTTTTTTAACATCCTTAATCATTAAGAAAAAATTTAAAATATATATAAATTCACTAATAGTCACTTTCTAACTATTAATAAAATAAAATAAAATGTTTGAGCTGTAACTTTGAGCAGTAAGTTTGAGGGGGCCAAGTATCATTTCCCAACTGAAAAACACACCTCCAAATCCACTCAAATCCCCAAAGTATTTTCTCTCTCCATTCCTTTCTCTCTCTCTCATTGCGTTTTTCCTTGATAATTTTTCATTTTCTCGTGTCTTCTCCCTAACTGAGTCTCTCTATTTGGCTGTTGATTAACACAAGGAAATGAGATAGGAAATGGTCGGGCTCCACCCCAAACAGAGCCTAGAAGGAGTTCAACAACAACAACAAGAAGTGGGTGAGATATCTGGGCTTGGAAAGAGGTGGGGTCACACCTACAACTCCATTAAAGGAGGCAGGTTTCTCTATGTCTTCAGGGCTATGGCAGAAATAACTACCAGACCAACGAAGTACATGTATATGATACTTGTGGGTCTTCCAAATTTTGGCCCCATGGTTGTTGGATTTCTCTTAAGGGTAATGATACCCTTACATCTCCAGCCTACCCATTTATTACCTATGTTTTTTTTTTCATTTTTCTCTGCAATTGCATACATTCTCTCTGCCTAAGGTTATACACCTTCTTTTCCAAGCAGTACCCTTACTATCAGAAGTTTCTTTAAGTGAGAAGAAGATTTATTCAAAAAAAATTCTTTTGTTCTCTAAAGCCCGCCCAAAGCCCCCCAACGAACTCTCTCTTCTCTCTCTCTCTCTCTCTCACAGAAGCCCGCCCCTATTCTTTCATTTTCAGTGGCCAGCACCGTGCAACGTGCCAATCGAGCGCACCCAACCCGAACCTCGAGCCCATGCCACCAAGACCTTCACCGATGTGGGAACAATGGCAGTGTTGAAGGTTTCAAAACCACAAATCTCATAGAGAGACCTCTTTTTGTTTCCTTTCAAAACCAGATTTTTGTTTGCACATGTAATTTTTATGTTGCATAGCTATTTAAAGATCACATTGTTAAGGCTAATATTGTCTCTACAACAAATTCCAGCTCACAAGCATCACAGCCAAAGGATCCTAGCACAGTCACGTAACCAACAGTTGCATGCGCTTTGCACCCTCTGTAACAAACTACACCTTAGGCCTAGAACATTCTATTCTTTGTAAATTCTTTAGCTCATGTCTATGAAAGCACTCTTTGTAAAGCCATTAATATATAACAGAAATATAGAAAAGCATTTTCTATAACATGGTATCAGAGCCCTCAAAGGACTAACGTCCATGGCTTCTTCGTCAGATCCTTCTTCTCCCACCCTACCTCACCCAAATTTCTCACATACTATCTCTGTCAAACTCACACCAGATAACTATTTGCTATGGAAGGTTCAACTGGTTCCATATCTTCATGGCCAATGGCTTTACAAATATGACAATGGCTCATGTCCCGCACCAAAACTAGAGCTAGACGATTGCACACCAAATCCATTGTATGATACCTGTCTTTAGCAAGATCAATTGGTAATGTCTACTCTCATCTCCTCAATTTCGGAACCTCGTATTGCTCAGGTCGTTGGCTGTGAATCTGCCCGAGTTGTATGGCTCTCCCTTGAGTCTACTAATGCTTCAGTTTCACAGGCATACCTCATTCAAAGCCAACTCCAACTTGTCTCTTTAAAGAAAAGGTCTGATTCTATATCAATTTATTTTTGTCGAGCCAAAATCCTGGCAGACACAATGGCAGCTGCAGGTCATCCTCTACCACCTGCCGAGTTTGTCCCATATCTCCTTCCTAGCCTTAGATCTGAGTATTACACACTTGTATCATCGATGACCACTCGTTTAGAACCCATTTCTCCCAATAAGTTACTCAGGCACTTGCTGGCTCATGAAGCTCGCCTGCTTCATCATTCCGACACTAGCATCTTTACCATAGATGCCTCTGCCAACTTCACAGCAAAATTTCCATCTGTTCAATGTGGTTGTGGGCCTCGTGGAGGCCGAAATAATTTTCGAGGACATGGTGGTGGCCGTTATAATCCCCATCATGGTCGTGGTGCTCTTTCAGGTAACACCGATATAAGTTCCTCATCATCTACTGACAATCGCTTAATTTGTTGGGTGTGTAATCGTTAAGGCCATTCGGCACTCACATGCATTTATCATTTTAACCAAGCTTACACAGCTGGCCCTCCAGCCATTGCCAATTTCTCTTCCTCCAATTATCTCACACACTACAAAAAAATTAATTTTTACTGGCGTTCGATAAGCACTGGCACCTATCCAAAAAATGCCGTTAAATGTTTAGTGGCGGTTTTTTGCCTGCGTAACCGTCCACAGCTACTGGGTGGTTGTTATTTTTCAATATCGGCGTTTGACACTTGAAAATCTCATTAGAGGCATTGTCTACAAATTAGCTGCATTTCTTAAAATGCCGCAACTTTTTATAATTTAACTGCGTTTATCAAAACGCCGCCATTAATTCGTTGCCATCTTATTGCATATAATAGCAGCGTTATAATAAATGTCGCTGCTAATACGTTGCCGACGCATTATATAAATTGGCGGCATTTTTTTAAACACCGTTAATAGTACGTTGGCATCACATAAAATACATTAAAGACGTTTATCTAAACGCCGCAACTAATACAGGTAGCGGCATTACAATAAATGCCGCTGCTAATATGATGTTGGCGTATAATATAAATTGGTGGCATTTATTTAAACGCCACCAATATTACATTAGTGACACATTGAATATATTAACGGCATTTATATAAACGCCACTACTAATTAAAATAACGACATCTTTTGTTATTTATTTCTTTATCCCTTTTAATCTTTTTTTTAAAAGTTATTTTATTGTTCATTTCTTTATCCTTTTAATCATTTATTTTTTAGAGTTCTTTGACTAACTTCATCCCTTTTAATCATTTTTTTAAAATTATTTTATTGTTAATTTCTTTATCCCTTTTTAAAGTTATGTTATTGTTCATTTCTTTATCCTTTTAATCATTTATTTTTTAGAGTTCTTTTGACCAACTTCATCCTTTTAATTATTTTTTAAAAAATTATTTGATTGTTAATTTCTTCATCCATTTTAATCATTTGCTTTTTAGAGTTGGACGAGCTTCCCACATGCACAATGATTTCCCGTCCAATTGTTTTTCCTCTTTGGGTTAATAATCATTCACATCTGCTTTAATCATTCAACTTCCCACATGCACATCGATTTCCCGCCTAGCTGTTTTTCCTCTTTGGGTTAATCATCATTCACATTCTACTTTAATCTAAATGATTGCACCTTTAGAATGTGTTTTTTTTTTTTTTTAAATCCAATGTTTATCAATGATAATTCAAATAGTCAAAGACGAATGCATTGTACATAGAGCATACGGCATTGCCACTGCCACGATCTAGCCCAACAGTAGCGCAGCGCCTCTGCACAGATCGACCACTGCATCTCTTCCTCATCCCACGCCGCAACAGTCTTTCCACATCCATGGTCTTGGCAAGGCCACCTCCCGTAACACAGCCCTTTCCACCTTGAAACCCAGTGAGAGAACCACGCCGTCCCAGCTCCTCCGCACGGCTCCTGTACCACCATCTCCCAAGCCTCACATCGCTACATAAAGGGAAGCCCACCTGGCCATGCGCCACGAATCGCGGAGCTGGAGCAAAAGAGAGAACAAATAGAAAGCCAACATCAACAGTTAATGGTAGAGGTTCAACGCTTACAAGAAACATAGGGACAAACTGCATATCTTGTAATCAGATAGCTTGTTTTGTTCTCATGTCCAACTTTATAAAAGCAGTTTTGAGTTTCAATTCAATGCAACTCTACGCAAATTCAAATATCTTGGCTCCAAACATTAGTGATAGAAATTTTTAAAACCAAGGATACACATCAAATGTAAAAGAGTATCAAATTTATATAAATCACGCAGGGGCAAATACAGAGTATTACAAGTAAAATGAACATGCGTGTTTAGCGGGTCCTTGCTCAATCAAGAAATTTCAACAACAAGAAAACGTGACTTTGGGACGAAATCTCTCAGGAAGAGATCTGAGGATTTTTCTCAAAATTCTATTTTTCAGGAGTTTGTCCCCTAAATTAAGACGAGAGTTGACAATGTCCTTCAGTTTTACATAAAAGACATCAAAAGTTTCATTATCCCTCATTCCGAGTTCTACAAAATTTGTAGTCAACATTTGAAGTTTATAGTATATTTTCCATAATGTATAACATATAGTATTAGTATCACTATATCATTATAATATATATATTGTATGTAATAGTAAAACTATTAGAGTATAATATATAGTATTATCATTAATTATGTTTTCAATGAGTTAAAAGAATAATCCGCCCAGGTCCTGACAAAAACTTCGAGCCGACAAAAGTCGTCTAGATTCGAGGAGATGCTAGGGTCCAGACAGATGACAAAAATCTGACAAAAGAGAAAGAATGTGCAGAGCTAAAGCGGCACCAAAATCCTCTAAAATAATGATAATGCAACTAATTTGCACAAAGCCAAGAAATTAAGCCAACCAGCACCAAAACCCTCTAAAAAATCAAGATGACTGGTTTGGGTTCGTCTTGTGGAGCTTGCGAAATCCTGAGAAGGAAATGTGTTAGGGATGTGTTTTTGCTCCTTATTTCTGCCATGAATAGGGAGCTACCCATTTCTCCGTCATTCATAAGGTTTTCGGTGCAAGTATTGTATCGAAGATCCTTGCTCACCTCTCAGTGAGTGATCGTTGTGAAGCAGTTGCCACAATCTCGTATGAAGTGCAGGCTAGGCTTCAAGATCCTATTTATGGTCTTATTTCACATATTTTTGCTCTTCAGCAGCACGTTTTCACCCTTTGATTTTCTCATTTTATATATAATGATTGAAACCCTAATGAAAGTGCTGTAGGTTGTAAACTTACAAACTCAACTAGCATCTCTGAAGGAATTACAAGTAGCTCAAAACTTGCTCGATGGTTCTATCAATGCAAACCCTAATCAAAAGTGCTATGGAAGACCTTCTCACCCACAAGATGTCCAAAGTTGGTTTCTATCAGAACTTACTAATTACATGATGCCACAATTTAGTACAAACAATATCTCCAATAATGCATAAACAATTCTATACAATGAAAATATGTTCATGGAGAACTCTCTTGGGAACTACAGAAAGGCCTCAAATGCGTTCAATCCTGAGGAAAATATCTCAAATGTGTTCAACCATGAGGAAAATACCTCAAATGCATTTGTCTATATGAAGCAATATTCCTGAAGAGAGTACGGGCTATATGTTTGGCTATATGTATGGGCTATATGTTTGGCTATATGTACGGGGATGTGTTTTTACAAATGTGTTAGTTTGATATATACTATTTTCCCTTCAAAAACCTAATTCTCTCATTTTGTGACAATGACTAATTTATTAGTATTTTTTTCTTCGTATTATTTAAATAAATTTTTTAATTCTTTTTCATTATCAGCGTAAAATTGATCAATTTTTGACGTTTTTTAAATGTCGTCAAAGTTATATATTATTACCAGCGTAACAATATAAATATCGAAAAATTACTAATTTACCCGCGTAAAATTTATCAATTATAGGCAATTTTTTTTAAACAAAATAAACGCCCAAAAACTCAATAATTTATCAGCATAAAATTGAACAAGTGCTGGCGTTTAACAAAACGCCGAGAAACGACTCATTTACCGGTGTATAATAGATATATTTCTGACATTTTTTAAAACGACGTCAAAGCTATATATTATTACCGGCGTAACAATATAAATGTCGGTAAAGTCAACTATTTAGCAGCGTAAAAATTAAGCGCCGGCAATTTCTACTTTTTTTATAGTGACGGATGAAAGTTGGTATTCGGATACTGCAGCAACGAACCACATCACCAGTGATCTGGCTAAATTGAACCTATAAGTTGCTGAGTATCATGGCGAAGATCAGCTGCACGTTGGTGATGGCTCTACCATGTCCATCTCCTACTCTAGTTTAGCTTCTTTATCGCTCCTACCTCTACTTTCCTCCTCAATAAAATACTCTGTATTCCTTCCTTTCAAAAAAACCTCATCTCTATACGTCAATTTTGCATCGACAATAGTAACAGATCAATAAAATTCTGAGATGAAGTTCGACAAAAAACTAAATATATATATTTTTTTTTTGCTTAAAAAAAACTAAATATATAGATTACAACTATTTGATGAATGATTCTAAGCGAAGAGGGGCAGGCCTATGGGAGAGAGAGAGAGAGAGAGAGAGAGAGAGAGAGTCGCGGGTTGGCTTATGAGAGAGACCAAAAGAACTTTTTTTGAATAAAGCTTTATCTCACTGAGAGCATCCACATTGGTTTGGCCAAATGGGAAAGTTATCTAAAATTTAGATAATTGATGCAAAAACACTCCACATTGGATTGGCCAAGTCTAAAATTAAATGGACTTTTGCTACAATGGTTGGCCAAAGATGAAGAACTACTATTGATTCACCAAACATTAAAATACTAATTTCTCACTCCAAGCAAATATTAAAATATTAGTTTTTCACTCTAATAAAAATACTATTTGGTTTGTAATTAAGAAATTTAGATAAAAATTTAGATGAGTTTAATCAATATTTTTTATTATTAGTATTAAATGACTTTTAAAAATATAATTTTTTTAATATTAATTTAATTAGAATATAATTATTATTAATATTAGATTTGTAGAATTATAAAATGTGATACAAATAAATTAAATAAAAAAAAATTATTGATTTAATAATATTTTATTATTATATAGAGAGTAGATGGCTAATCCAATGGGGGGATTGAATTTAAAGAGAATAAGCAAATGTAAAAAAGTGTGATATTGACTAAATTTTGAAGATGCATTTGGTCAATCTAATGCTAATGCTCTGAAAGAAGGTGCAAACATTGGACAGAGAGAAAGTAGGCAGCTATAAAGAAAAAGATGAAAATTTATATATATATAAATATATATATCTACTATACATATAAATGCGAAGAATGATAGATAAATAGTATTTTTGTCTAACATTTTTATTTCCAAAAAAACCCCTTATTTTCTTAGCAAATTCCGACTTCTTTTCTCTTCTCCTTCATCTTGCCGACAGTGTTTCTTGTCTTTCTGATTTCCCATTGAGATTATCCCTTCCGCAGCTTTTTCCTCACTTTTTCTCGCCGCTTTCCCATAAAAGTTTTCCTGTCCTTGTATTTACAGTGTTCTGTATATCACTTTTTCTCACTTTTCTTGTCTTCTTGCCGAGAGCTTTTTCTTGTCTTCTTGCCAAGAGCCTTCGATCCTTCAGGTTTTCGAAATCTCCTTCTTTGCTTCTGAATCTCCGCATCACGTGAGTATGATTGCTTTTGGTTCTGTCTTTCTCTAATTCCTGTGATTCTGATTTTTTTGTTTTTTTGTTTTTGTTTTCCACCGCTTTCCGCTCTTATCACATTCTGATTTTTTTTTTCCACCTCTTGCCACTTGGTATAAGAGTGATTTTCATCTTCTTTGGTCGCGGTCTATGTTTCTTGGTTCGAGGTGTGTGTTTCTCGATTCTTCTCCATCCATTTTACTGCCGTTGCGCCGTGGGTATGGTTTTCTATTGTCCTCGTCACAGTGTGTGTTCTTTGATTTTTTTCCTTTGACAGGTTCTTCTACTGCTAATCTACGTCTATGTTTTTAATCTTTGATTTTTTGAGGTGATTTCTATTCGGCACTGAGTTCTAGATGCTTCCTTCATAGCTGGATTGTTCCACTTCTATATTTTTTGGTGCAGCATGGAGTGTTTAGATTCTCACATGGTGAGGTTATGTTTTAATTTTTTTGTAAAATGTCTCACGTTTTGTTTGAAATGTGTCCCTGCGTCTTTTTTAAAGAAAATGTTGGCTTCTTTTTGTGGAGGTGGATACGTCTAGTATGTATATATATATATATTTATATATATGTATATGTATGGGTAGTAAACTGGGTAGGCTGGAGATGTAAGGATTCCTCTCTTTTTCACGGTTTATTTCTTACAGGCTTTGTGAAATACTGGGTTTGACATTGTTGTTATGATTCGTTTGTGGATAAAGTTTGAACCTTTTTTAAAGAATAAATCTTTGCATCTACCTACTGTTTTACATCAGCCAACCTACACTTAACGTGGCTTCATCTTAACCATCCATTC
This sequence comes from Pterocarya stenoptera, assembly GCA_003123785.1. Classification (NCBI taxonomy): domain Eukaryota; kingdom Viridiplantae; phylum Streptophyta; class Magnoliopsida; order Fagales; family Juglandaceae; genus Pterocarya; species Pterocarya stenoptera. Next base: position 7,916 of record QEOT01122535.1, on the reverse strand, counting down.
CAAAATTTGATTTACGACAGAAACGGACTGAGAGAGAGTCGAGGAGAGAGAGAAGCGAGAGGATGAGATGAGAGAGAGCCAGAGGAGAGAGAGGATGAGAGTGAGAGGATGAGAGAGGGCTGAGATGAGAGAGAGGATGAGAGAGAGCGAGAGGAGCGAGAGGAGAGAGAGAGAGACCGAGAGAGAGGAGAGAGAGAGAGCGAGAGGATGAGAGGAGAGAGAGAGAGAGCGAGAGAGAGGAGAGAGAGAGAGAGCGAGAGGATGAGAGAGAGAGCAAGAGCGAGAGAGAGAGGATCTGATGAGAGAGAGAGAGAGAGAGCTGAAGAGAGAGGAAGAGAGTTGAGGGTCTGTGCGAAGATCTGAACAACGAAAGAGAAAAAAAAAAAAAAGAGAGAAGAGGAGGAGGATCAGCCACGTAGGGTGTGCAAAGTGTGCACCCCTACAGTAGGCTGATCAGTAGAATAACTCTTTTTTATATGCCCATGTGTTTTATCTTTGTGGGATGGCCTAGGCCTAGTTTGTCAGGCTTTCTTTAGAGTCATTCAGTGTCGCTGTATGCCTACGCCTTTAGTATGATTTTAGTAAAATTCTGTTCCATCACAGCCCATCGTCTGAGCCCATGAAGCCCACCGAACCCAGCCCATCAAAGCAAAAGTTGACCAAGGAATGAAGGTAGGTCATGCGTACTCATCCTTCCTGAGTTCTCCTTCCTCTGTCTGAACTTCACAGACTCTTCACATGGCAAACCCTAGTTCTAGGGTTGTAAGACAGCTTCTTTTGCCCAATAAACCCATTTCCTTCTTCTCCCATCTCTGCCGCCATTTCCAATACCCGAAAACCTCTCAGTCTCTCTCTCTGTTGAGAACTTTTGCTTCGTCGCCGTCCTCCTCCACGCCGCAAGAACCAGATCCCATTCCCCTCTCCCTCTCGTCCGAGCTACTCAAAAACCCTGACTCGGAACCGCTTCCAATCTCCCAAAGACTCCACCTAAGCTTCTCGCACATCAATCCAATACCTTCCTTGGTCCTCTCCACACTCAATCTCTGCCCCGATGCCGGCCGTACGGTCCTGGGGTTTAATAACTGGCTCATCTCCAACCCTAGTTTCACTCACACGGATGAAACCCTGTCCTACTTCGTCGATTACTTCGGCCGGCGCAAGGATTTCAAGGCGATCCACGAAGTCCTCGTGAATGGAGTTGGACTCGCTGGGCCTAAAACCCTGGAATCTTCCATTGACAGGCTCGTCCGTGCCGGGAGGCCGACTGATGTGGTGTCGTTTTTCCAGAGGATGGAGATCGATTACGGGCTCAAGCGAGACAAAGAATCGCTTTTATTGGTGGTGGAGAAGCTTTGTGGTAATGGGTATGCGAGTTACGCCGAACGAATGGTGAAAAACTTGGCAAAAGAGTTTTTCCCCGACGAGAGAATCTGCGATTTGTTGGTGAAAGGTTGGTGCGTGGATGGGAAGCTTGACGAGGCCAAGAGATTGGCTGAGGAGATGTATAGGGGAGGGTTCGAGATTGGGACAATGGCGTATAACGCGATTCTTGACTGTGTTTGTAAGATTTGTAGGGAGAAGGACCCGTTTCGGCTTCATTCGGAGGCCGAGAAGGTGTTGGTCCAAATGGATGTTCATGGGGTTCCAAGAAATGTGGAGACCTTCAACGTGTTGATCACTAACTTATGCAAGATTAGGAAGACCGAGGACGCCATGAAATTGTTTTATAGGATGGGAGAGTGGGGTTGTTATCCGGATGAGACTACGTTTCTTGTTTTAATTAGGAGTTTGTATCAGGCGGCGAGGGTGGGAGAAGGGGATGAAATGATTGATGGGATGAGGTCTGCCGGGTACGGTGGCAAGCTTGATAAAAAGGCATATTATGGGTTCTTGAAGATTTTGTGTGGCATTGAGAGGATTGATCATGCTTTGAGTGTTTTCAAGAAGATGAAGGAGGATGGCTGTGAGCCCGGGATCAAGACTTATGATTTGTTGATGGGTAAATTGTGTGCCCATAATCGTCTCGATAGGGCAAATGCGCTGTTTAATGAGGCTAGAAAAAGAGGTATAGCCATGGAGCCTACGGCATATGCGGTGGACCCAAGATATGTGAAGAAGAAGGCGAAGGTTGTGAAGAGTCAGAAGAAGAGGGAGACACTGCCGGAAAAGATGGCAAGGAAGAGGAGACGGCTAAAGCAAATTAGATTGAGTTTTGTGAAGAAACCTAAACGAATGATGCGGCGCTGATCTCATCTATGTTTTTAGCATACCATGTTGGGATTATCAAGTGTTATAAAAATGGTGATCAGGTTTTCTTCTTTTGAGGTTTGAATCATTTGACTGATGATTACGTTGTTCTAATTTTCTCTTGCTGTTTTAATCTTATGGTTAGCGACACTAGAAATAAAAGTTCTTGCAACATGGCCAATCATACTTTTTTTCTTCTTGTCAGCATACTAAGCTTGTTAGAATTGTTCTTTCTTTTCTTTCTTTCTTTCTTTCTTTCTTTTAACAATCTTCATCTATGGAACCTACTAAAACACAGAACTTCGTAGCCTGTGTATGCAATATTTTGGTTGGATCCTATATGCAGTTAGTAATAAGTTTTGCATTGGGCTTTTGAAACTGGATGATGTTTCTATTCAGCTGTACTTCTCCTTGGCATGTTCAGGAGGAGGTGGGGGGTGCCAATGTCCTGTTTTCATCATTCTTCCAGTCTTAACGAGTTTTTTAGTTGAGAAGTGTGTTCTTACGTTCAACCTGAAGGCAATCTGTTTGTTTTGAGGTTGGATTTAGGTTGATAAGGTTAAGCTTGACTATTTTGGGCCTTTTATAATCTGATTCAACTTGTGGTACTTCTGCTTGGTCTTTGGCGTCTCTGGTTAAAGCAGTATTACGTTAATAGTATGGTTTACACTTGGCACTTTTCAGGTTGGACTTTTTCTTTTCCTTTGTGTTTTTTTAATGGACAGCATTTTGTTCATTGATAGAAGTTTCCCTAGCAAGGGCGGGAGGGCCTCTCTCGTAAATGGAGATTGAATCAATCCAATGTAAGGGAGTCTATCTCCGTTTTGGTCATTATAGCCGATGGAATGAGCTTTAGTTTGAAGTTGATGGGAGATTTTGTGGCTTTTGAGTTTTTTAGAAAATGCGACACAGAGAATCCCACCCTTGAAATGCTGTGCCATGTTATTAAGGTATGATATTCTTTCAACTGGAATAAGAAAAGAAAAATGTTATTTTGTCCGATCTATTTGCCATCTCATTTTAACATTTAATGTATTTTAATTTTTTTTATTTAATAATTAAGGAAGTGATTAAAATCAAAAAAATATAAATTAAAAACAAATAAAGATACAATTTGACCAAACGGTCAAATGGAGCGATGCGCAGAATTACCCCCCCCCCCTTATGAGAAAATTGCAGCTCTCTTTATCTGCGGGATATGTGCCTTTATTGATTGTTTGCTGCAATGACCAAGGATGGTATTTGCCTCCATCTTACCGCTTGTTTAAAAAAATATATATATATTTTTTATTTTTATTTTTTTATTATTTAAAAAAATATAACAGAGGCTTTCTTGTTATAATAATGCCTGACACAATTCTCAACGACTTTACTCTTCTTTTTCAATGACACAACCAATCGCCATCCACATTTCAACTTGCACAATGCGGTTACCCGTCTTCTATCATTTTGAATTTAAAATCTTTATTGTATTGCAAATGTTCTTAATGAATCTTTATAGACACCACAGTCCCTAAACTTCATCCCTAAAGAAAAGGTGACGTTACTCCTCATGTCACGCTTCTTATTAAACTCAAGGTACTTCTTACGTGAACTATGATCATCGCTCTCCTCACTATTTTCATGATTCAACCATGCTGTCACCATCCTCCATAGCTTCATCACCATGCACTCAAACCTGTGGATCGACACTAGCATCAAATGGAAATCACTGATTTATGGCTTCTCCAGAATTAATAGCCTCATCATCCCTAACCTCATTTTCCCCATCTTCCTGCCCCTCTGCAGCTTACAAACTAAGATCATCATCATCTTACTCGTTCAAATCATTCAATGGAAGCTCAGCCTCAGAGTCTTCCTTGTCATCCCCATCATTGTTCTCATGTCCACTTTATAGGTGTCCTCAATCTTTGGTAATGGCCCACTCAAGTCATATGTTATGTCTGGTGATGGTTTGACAATACAGGAATATCGGGCAAGGAAATGCACTACTAATTAGACTTCAAATTAGTTCTAAAATAGACGAACCATGTACCTAAACCATGCAAGGAAATGCACTAATTAGGTTGTCAAGATTGAATACAATTCTGTGTAAGTATGTTGAGAACTGAACTGCACAAATTGAGTCAGACTTTTTCAAAGGCATATAGACAACAAAATGAACAGAATTTTATCACAATATAATAGCCCAACTTTTTATTGTATGATTTGGACTCTACACAATCAGTTGAGCTCAAAATTTTATTTGGAAAGTCCTCTATTGTTTCATATGATCCCTTTTTTTTTAAATTTCATTTTATTTTTCCAAAGCTCAACTAGAATAGCCATGATTTGTTTGGAGTTGACTTTTCTTTTTGACATTAATAGTCAAGGCACAAAGTTTTTCTTCAATTCCATAACAATATGTGTTTCTCATATGTTCAATTGAGACATGAAGATTTTTTAAAATTAGACTTTAAAAAATGTATGTCCTTATCACACGCTCAATGAACACTATCATTTTTATAAATAGATGCTAAATCCTATTAGTTAGTGAAATTGAAAGTAAAAAAAAAAAAAAAAAGAATTGGTGGACAATAAATGATTTGGAAAGGAGTTAATGAAATTAAAGCTATAAATTTTATAGGTTTAACGGCTACTGATCTTCATTAAAACAATGGTCAGACTTTACCTAAAAAGTAAAATAAGCGATTAACTCATAATTAATGCTTGTCTACCCATTTAAAGCAACATTTCAGTCAAACTATTTTTTCAGATGTAATGGTACACTTGCACGGTTTGGGTAATAAAAGTATTTTATCTTATCATTATATATTTTTTAAATTTTTATATAAAATATAATAAATAATTTGATTTTTTTAAATATTAAAATAATATTAATATTAAAAAATAATATTATAATAATATTTTATTAAACTTTTAACTTTCATCTAAAACCATTTCATAGATTATGACTTTATCTACTCTCCATTTTCAGTAGGGTATTTGAGTATAAACTCACTTCTAATAGGCATTAGCGCCACTCCAATACTCACATAGATAAAATCTTTGAAGCATGTTCTTGGAATTCTAGCATCCTCTCCAAGAGTTACAAATTTTCATTAAAACCTTTTTTAAAGGATTCATTTTATCAAATATTATAGAATAAATACACTCACACTGTAAGAATAGGATAAGATAAGTAAATAAAAAAAAAAAGTGATTTTCTTACAAGCACTATATGATTTGCTCTTCTCATGAAAATTGATTCTCCGGACCGACCTTTGGTCCACAAATTGTGTATCTTTATACATAGCTCATGATTTTAAGAGTTTTAACCTCATTTCTCTCGTTATATTCAAACTCATTCTCTTGTCAAGAATTTAATCAATAAATTTGTTAGACTCTCATATGATTGCACATAATTTGTGCTAATCTTGTCAAGAATTTAATCAATAAATTTGTTAGACTCTCATATGATCGCACATAATTTGTGCTAATGACACTATTACAATATTATGTATGGGCTTAGTTTTACCATTATAATGGCAGTTTTTCCATAAAAAGATATCTTATTTAGTAAATCTCTTAATCAATTTGACTCCTCACTCGCTGAAGCAATGCTATAAACTTAGCTTTCATGTTTGAGTTAGCAAAAATATTTTTTTCCCCTTCGAACTTTCAATATATAATCAATGGTAGAAGATAATTACTTGACAAGTATTCCAATTAATTTGACTGAAACCTTCAAGTACAATTTGCCTCCTCACTAACTCAATTGCATGGTATTATTTTGCTAGTAAATCTACTAAGTACTCCTACTAGATATGCAATATAAAGTTCAATACAATTATTAAGCAAAATGTAAACTATCAATCATGCTAGCATATTTCTTTTTAATATTCACGTTCTTATTGTTTTGAATAGAAAATAAATAAACACTAGAATCAACACATATTTGAGAGAGATTTTATATTGTGTGTCGACCTTAAACAAGGAGATGTTGCGTTATATATCTTCATCCATGCAATCTATGGGTGGTTTTCCTTTCCTTAGGAAAGTTAGGTAATTTGTTTATTTTGTTAATGTTGTTATCACGGCTTTCCTCCACCACAAGCGAGGGCTTTAATAAAATTAGAGAGGGGTCGCTATTGGACATGGGGTCCTAACTCTTCTTTAAAAAAAAAAAAAAAAAGCCAAGGCGTACCTGTCATAATGGCTAGGCGTATTATGATAGGCGTTACGACCTTAAGTAGATGGTGAGAGAGTATGCATACATAGATGTTTCTCTTTACTATACTTTCAGTAAACAATCTCTCACATATCTATCATAGGATGAGTGGTTTTTTTGTTGGGTCATAATGAGGATTAACTTTTAAATTTGGGTATTTCAATCACACATTATCAAAATATCTTTTGTTTTTCACATAGATTTTAAAAATAAAAACCTATGATGACACATAACATTCATATTCCTGATCAAATTGTCCTTTCAATTTGGACTATTGGACCCAAAACAAGGTGGTGTTTGGAAATTCCATATCGAACAAACTAGCATATGATTAAGATATGCTTCCGTGGTAGAATAGATGGGCAAGATATCTCATGTTTTCATTCAGACAAGCTTCTTCACCTAACCCAGCTAGCTTTTATTTGCTTCCCTCTGTTCAAATCTCGAATCTGCTGTGATTGTTCTTTATTAGTTTTCACTCTTTTCTACTCTCTCACCATAACTTGGTTTTTCCTCTTTTACTTGTTCTATTAAGGAATACTTGAAAAATATGAACTAATTTACTAAAAACTCTTAACTTTCAAATAAGATTATCACTTTTGTTGGATTACTGTAATTGAATGTTTTTAGGTTTACATTCTGATAAGAGCACTAGTATTGATTTTTATATATATATCTTTAAAATCACATCTTTTAAAAATTAATTTTGTATATTAAGAAAAATCATCACATTGGAATATGCATCTTTGAATCAAATAATAATAAAAAAATTTATTTATTTATTTTTCTTAAAATTATTATTTTTTATATATTTTACAATTAGCATCATGTGCTCAAAAATATCAATTCCATAAATGACATATTTGGTACGTAATGTTCTTTGAGCCATGCTACATCAACCGATGATGTAGCACGAGACGGCTACCGACAAGAAGAAAAATATTTTTTTATTTTTTTTATTTTTCTTCATTCATTTTTTTATACTTTTAAAGATTTAAAAAAAAAATCACTATATCACTAAAAAAATAATTTCTTAATTACTAAGTAAAAAAAATAATAAAAAAAAATGTTTTGTCGGGACCCAACTCTCGGTGACAATAACATTTCTGATGTTCTTTTAAGTCTTTGAAAAAAAAGTTGAGATATATTTTATATAAAAATTTGTAAAAGTAGATAGATAGAATGAAAATTTATAATTTATTAGGATAATTTTTTTTTGATATTTTTTTTTATTTTAACTTGTGAAAGGGGAAAGTATAATTATTTAGTTGTTTGGATATAGTTTTTGTAAGATATATTTTTTGGGATTATTGTTTTGAATAATGCTACTTGTCCCGTCCCGAGCATCCATACAGGGTATTGATGCAATTTTTTTTTTTAGTAATTAAATAAATATTTTTTAATGATGTGAACTTTTCTTTAAATACTTAAAAGTATAAAAATATAATAAAAAAAAGAC
>QEOT01122534.1:11517-29962 GCA_003123785.1 Pterocarya stenoptera | reverse complement strand
TAAGTTTGACACTAGAGGGACAAGTCACAAGATTCCAAGTGTGATTGTCTTGTAGAGCTTGGATTTCTTCTTGCATGGCCTGTTGCCAACATGCATGGGTGGCTGCCTGGGTATAAGAGTGAGGAACTGAAACAGTGTCGAGAGTGGCAGTAAGCGAGGTATGAGAAAAAACATACCTATTTGGTGGATGTGTAACTCGTGTGGAACGCCGAGGTACATGTATCGCAGAATTAGATGACAGATCAGTGTTTGGAAGGGGTGTTGAAGAAGGGAGAAGACGTCGATGATACACCATACCTGGTTTAAATCGCTCAATGGAAGAAGACACATCATCAAAAGCGGGTAGAAGAGTAATAGGTGTATCAGAAACAACCTGAGACTGAAAGAAATATTGATTTTCAAGGAAATCACATTCCAAAAAATCCGAAATTTGTTTGCATGAGTATCATAACAAACAAATCATTTCTAAGTAGGATTATATCCCATAAACGCACACGTGACACATTGGGCAGCAAGCTTGTGACGCTCAAAAGGGGTAGATGAACGAAACAAACACACCCAGAAGTATGAAACGATTGATATTCAGGAGATATTCCAAATAATCGAAAATAGGGAGAATCATAATTTAGAGTGATAGTAGGCAAACGATTGATCAAATAGATAACAGTAGATAAAGCTTCTACCCAGAACTTAGAAGGTACAGAAGAATCAATCAACAAAATACGAACATCTAAGAGATGATGATTCTTTTGCTCAGCGACTCCATTTTGTTGAGGGGTATAAGGACAAGAATGCTGGGAAATAATCTCCTGTTGTTGAAGAAAAGTCTGAAAAGAATTAGATATGTACTTCCCCTTGAGTCGGAGCGTAAGATTTTGATACAAGTACTGAACTGTGTCTTGACAAGCGCAACAAATTTTTGAAGAACAGAAAATACGTCAGCTTTAGAACGGAGAAAATATATCCAAGTGAATGGACTATAATCATCGATGAACGTCACAAAATAGCGATACTGACCATAAGAGATAACATGACTCACACCCCAGACATCAGTCTGCACAATCTCAAAGCAATTAGAAGCACGACTACCATGCGCAGGAAAAGTGTAATGTTTTACTTTTACCAAGAAGACAAGTAGTACAATCAAAAGATACAAAAGAAGAAGAAAAGGAATCTGTATTGCCCAAAAAACCATTTTTCATAAGATGAGTCAAGACAACGGAATTAGGATGACCTAATTTCTTATGCCAGACTTCATTCTTATTGGCAGTAGCCATACAAGCAAGAGAAACAACATGAGGACTAGAAACCTGTAAAGGAAATAAACGTCCCACTTTAGGCCCCCTTCGCCATCACCGTCCTCGACACCTGATTCTGCACAAGACAACCACCATGAAAAAAATGTACATCACAGTTATTATCTACCAATTGTCCAACAGAAATCAAATTGGTAGACAAGCCAGGAGAGACAAAAACATCGCGAAATGAATGGCCCAAATTACCAACAACAGTAATAGGAAGAGTATCGCCATCAACAATCTGAATATTTTGTGTGCCTCTATACTTATGAACATCATGGTGACTCGTCGTGTTACCAGTCATATGATTGGAAGCACCCGAATCAAGAATCTAAGAAGTTGAGTTAGTACCCGTACCTTGTAGACCTAAGGCAGTAAAAGCAAGCACAATCATCTGTTGGACCATTGCTGGTTTGAGAACAGATGAATCAGGGCTTACAGTGGAAGGCGCAGAAGAAGACGAGGACTGAATAGAAGCCTAAAAAGCTTGAGTTTGACGATTTTGAGGCCGCACTCAACAATCTTTGATGATATGGCCTGCTTTCTTGCAGTAGTTACAAACTTTCTTAGAGTAATTGCGAGCAATTTGACCAAACTCCTTGCAATTGAAACACTGCAACTGGTTCCTCCCTCTCCCTTGTGCTGCATAGGCGACCGTAGCAGTTTTAGAAGCCATACCGATCTTGAGAGCCGTTCTTCACGCAATAATTCTCCCAAGCAAATATCCAAAGAAGGAATCAGATTACGGTTCAATAAGCCAGCCCAAATAGGTTCAAATTCAAGCCGTAACTTCATCAAGAATTGGTCGCGTTGACTCTCAACATGAACCGCTTGAAAAGCCGCGAGGGCGCAGTGGGAACCATGAACAATACCAGAATACTCTCTCCAACGGTTAATAAAACCAATATAAAATTGTTCAATGGTTATATTACTTTGAGCATAATTGCTAATTTTCAATTCTAATTGGGATTTTCGAACATTGTAATCTTGGTGATAAATGCGATGGAGATAGTCCCACATAGCTTGAGCCGTAGTAAAACAGCGAAGATTGGTCACAAGATGGGGCTCAATCATCCCCAACAGCCAAGAGGCCACCTTAGCATCCTGACCTCCCATTGTGCAAGTTCTTTTTCATCAGTGGGAACTTTAGCATAACCATCAATATGGTTTGATAATTCTTTTCTTTTCAAGAACATTTTAAATTGAAATTCCCACGTAGGGAAATTCTTTACAGTAAATCGAACAATAGTATTCTCAATAGATATGTTTGAAGGGCCCTGCCTTGGAGAGGCTCCCCGACATAAAAAAAATAAAATAAAATAAAAAAAATAGACATGTTTGAAAAAGACTTGGTGAAGGAAAATAGAATCAGCCCAAATCAAATTAGATGCAACTCTAAGTGAAAACTAGGTCCAAAATAAGAGAAGCCCACGGTCTAATAAATAAGAAAAGGCCCACACGATTCAGTCCGGATCAAACACGCAATGGACTCACCACAAAACCCATGGTCTAATAAATAAGAAAAGTCCCACACGATTTAGTCCAAACAATTAAGGTTACCTCCCTCGCACAAGCTCAACCCAAACTCACCACAGATGTGATCAATTGCTACGGGACAGGTAAATTCACAACTTGGATCACCACAGAACTGACTGACACACCAAGAGGACAATGAAACTTGCTAAAAACAGAGTGAAAAAAAATTTCCCGTCGCACACGAAGGATTAAGAGCCTCATAAATGAATATTAGAGGAGGGTCTCTGATACCATGTCAATTGGTCTCAAGGCCCTTTACGTAGGGTTTCCTTTCATTATATAGAGGATTTACATAGTTGTTGCCACCAGTTTTCAATGACCACCGCAAGCTATACATTGTAGATCCCAAATTTTCTATGACCACCGTATGCTATACCTTGTAGGTCTACCCCATTATTCATAGTCTACTTTTGTGTGCTATGTGCCATCTAGATATAGAGTATTTACAAGTTAGATTAACCATCTCCATAACATCTAAATTAACTATCTGCATAACAAGAATAAACTACAAAAGAGGTGTGTTTTACTAGATACTAGTAGGGCCCCAAACATTTTAACATGCGATGAATCTTACACTTAATTTTTTTGTAAATCCAAATTGCACTGATAAATCTATAGAACATAGAGACCAGCACAATTAGAATTCTCCTTGAAATGGTGAAAACAATTGACAAATATGAATAGAAGTAAAAAATGATTATATGAATCCTTTATAATTAATTTGCCATTTGTGATGCAGGGAGATCTTTGCGCATTCTTGAGAAAAAAAGGGTCTCTAAAGCCAGCAACAGCTGTGAGATTTGCCCTTGATATTGCAAGGTCTCTTACTTTTTTCTTATGCTCATTGAAGTGTGATAATGATGATAATTTTGCTTGTTCTGAATTGTTACTCATGATTACGTTAGGTATTTTAATTTGAGAAATTTTTTTGATAGGTATTAATTCGAGAATTACAATTTATAGTATATAACTATGAGAAATTATGCTCTGAATTTTCGTTTAACTTGATGTTAAATAGGGGTTTGCGGCACTTGCTGGGCTGAGAAAAGCTCAAGACCACTGCCTTTTTAAAAATTGTACCTTAACATCTAGAAAATATACATTGATCTAAATGATGTAGAATAAGATGATAAAGAACTAAAAGAAGAAATTCTTAGAGAACTGAATGAAGGAGAGAAATATGCTGATAGATTGACCTGTTTTGCTGGATTATTTTTCAACAAAAGAGTGGAATTATTTATTTTAGATTCTAATAATTTATGCCTTCTTATCAATTGCTTGTGGTCAGTGTTTCAGTGTCCGGACTTGACTATCTAATTTTTTTTTGCCTTCAGTGAGGCACTTAGAATTGAGCCAAAATTCATTTTGGCATCTGACATATGGTTCTCAGAAATTCAATTCGTGTATCAAGATTGAAACTTTGATAGAATCATTTGATTTTTGAAAAAAAAAAAAACTTTCTTTTTAACAGAAAATTATACTACACTTAAGTTAAGCCTTTCGTGAGGTTTGAAGTTGGGAATGTCAATTGCATACATTTAATCAATTATTGTATCCATAAGGTTGATACATGTTGATCGATTATATTTTCTGCTGGTTATTTTCTTCTTGATGTGAAAACAAGGAATAAAGTTTTTTTCTTTCTTTCTCATTTTGTATATTTTACAGTGTCACATTGTCTTTGGAAACTTTTCAGGGGAATGAGTTATTTGCATGAGAATAAGCCAGCCCCGATAATTCATCGTGATCTTGAGCCTTCGTTAGTTTTCTTTAACTTGAACTCTCTTACCTGAATTTTGTTATGCACACTCCAAGATTAGCGTTATTTTTCTAATTGAAAGTCCTCCGACATAATTAGCTGAAACTCTGGCATTTTTTTACATTGCTTACGAGTAAGATTTCAGAAATATATTGCGGGATGATTCTGGGCTCCTAAAAGTTGCCGATTTTGGAGTTAGCAAGTTGCTGACAGTTAAAGAAGTTAGGCCTTTTACCTGTCAAGAAACTTCGGGTGAGTGGTCTTTTTTGTCAGAATATTTGCATTTCTCAATGTAGTTTAGATCTTGCATAGCTATGATGTCCTTTGTAGAAAAATACAATATCTCCACAGCATTCATACCTGATGAGTTTTAGTTTCTCATTCAGCTTTGTTATTTGAAATGGACAGGCCGGTATGTGGCTCCAGAGGTCTTCAGAAACGAAGAATATGATACTAAAGTTGATGTATTCTCATTTGCTTTAATTCTGCAAGAGGTAAGCTTGTTTTAAACTTCTAAAACTTGAATATATTGTTAAAAATTGGCTGTTCCACATTAGGACCTGCACCTACTTATAAATCCTGTTTCTTGTTTAATATTTGTCAATCATTTGGAATATTATTCTCAATATCCAGAAATACACATGACCTATAAAAAAAAAAAAAAAAAAAAAAATCAGAAATACACATAAACCAAGGAGTCTTGGATGACTTAGCATATACATGCCAAGTAATCAAATTTGATTAAAAAGTGCAAATGGTGCAACTTAATATACAAAAAGTATACAAGTTAAACACCTAACTTCTTGGAGAAGAAAAGATACCAGAAACTCTTGTAAGGTAGGTGGCAAAGCGCATTGAAGTCTATATAATCATAGATGTTGATTGAAGGTAGAGTGTTGAAGAAGAAAGTTTTGAGCTACTTTAGTATCCGTCTGCGATCCTCAAAATTTCTACCATCTTTCCCTTCAAATACAGCAGATGAGATTTGTAGGAACCATCTTTCACACAACTGCAATTTGTGGCTACCAACTAACCCTCTCCAAGTGAAAAAGGTCCATTCTCTTATGGGCATGACCCAAGCCAAACTAACCCAATTGAAGAAGACATTCCACAAGGCGTTAGCAATTGCGCAATGAAGTAAAATATGCTCAACTGATTCTTCACTTCTCTCACATGCAATATCAATCAATTAGAACAATACTTCTATTTATTAGATTCATGGTGAGAATCTTTCCTTAAGGCGCTGTCCAAGCAAAAAAATGTAGATCTAGAAGGGACCTTAGTTTTCCAAATACTTTTCGAAGGAAATGTGTGGCGCCCTCAATCCCCACGTGTGATTTGGAGGGAGTCGCGATGCCGAGGTGCTGACCGCACGGATCACACACCCCAAGCGAGTATATGGAAGCATGTAACTTAAAAGTGTACACTTATAAACGCAGCGGAGAATCATAAGGCAGTCTATAACTATGTACCAGAAAATTAAAATACAACCCAACAAGAAATCCTCCATAAAGTTATTACAGTCATCCAGCTGATCAAAATAAGAATAAAAAATAGAAGTTCATCAACTACAACAAAAATAAACCCCAGGTCATCACTCCTCAGTTGGGGTCGGTCCATCATGCTCAAACTCCTCTGCATCAAAGTTTACGGAACCATAGGTGGGAACACCACAATGAGATCTCGCAATCTCAGCAAGTAAAACCATAGGTCAACAATCAAGAATTCCAAACATGGATGCATACAACAAACATGGGCAGCAATAATAAGATTATCCAAAATACCGTTTTTGTAACCTTTACCCAAGAATTTCTTCAATTAGAGCCACTCACGCCGAAAATCACTTTTGCACATAGGTGACATTTGTTAAAATTACGGTGTGCACCATGGTCTCCCCTAGGGACCATCCGCACACTCTGGTTCCTTTCATCACACCACGTGTAACGATCGTGCATGGGATTTCGTAACGAGCGATGCTCAGGTCCGCACCCGGCGCGTAACTTAATCAGACATCCTGTAGCCCCCGCTAGTAGAGGGGCCACAGAGTTGTGCCAAGAGCGTTATCGTCTTGGCCGAGCCCGCTGTCGCCCAGGGGACATCACTCAATTTACACACTTCTGAGTGATTAGAGGAGCTCCACCGAGATAATACCTCATCTCGACTTGGGGTTGTGATACACACGCACCCACAAAATATACTTTAGATCATTTGAGACCAAAACCACAGTTTTACCGGTTTCACAGCACAACCATAGAACAGAGCACAATATTCATATCACGACAAGCAATGACAATTGAAAATGCAGATGCATGACAGTCAGTTATGGGATGACACGGCAATAGTACAATACAACAAACATCATAGATTTCACAGTTTCAAAGAATCAAGTTTTCCACAACTACACAATTCCCAATGCTCCATTCGGCCCTCGGCTAACAAATCCAACAACAACCACGATATTATATGCCAACACTTCACAGGGCCCTCGACCACTTAACCAACCACAACTAGACTACAATAGAACACAATTTTCCAGCATTATAAATCCAAGGGTCAGTCTAGGGTTTTACTTACACTGCGGAAGGCAATCTTGGATGATCAAGTGCGCTGTCTAAGGTATCTCATGTGTGCGTGCGCGTCGCTGCCAGATGAAAAATAGTTCAAACTAACGATGCCTAAAAATTAATATGAAAACAGTGGCACACAGCTTACTATGGTAGAGCCAAGAGTGGCAGAGCACGGCGGCAGTAGTGGAGGTGCACAGTGGACAATGAAGATCCGGGCAGCACGTGGGACTCTACAGTTGGGAATGTAGTGGGTGGCAAATCTAATGAAAATAGAGAGTGGACGAAGGAAATCTCGGGGTGGTGGTGGTGGTGGCGGTGCGTAGACCATAGAGGAGGGGTTCGCGGTGTCTAGAAATGTGTGTATGTGTGTGTGATAGGCATGACCGATGGTGCGCACATGGCTGAAAGAAGCCATGCGCAACGTGTGATGAACTCGGCTCTCAATAGGGGGTTGTGGGCGGTAGTCTGATGGTGGCAGAGGGGACGGAACAACATTGACACATGGAGTCGGCATGGTGGTGGCCTCGGGTGGTGGCACAGCCGCTGCCTGCTGGCTGGATGAGAAAGGAAAAAAAACAAAGGGGGAGGGAGAGAAGAGTTGTGCGGCGCAGAAAGAGATGAAGACTAGGGTTAAAACCCTAGTCCCAAAACGCAGGCTAGGTTCACATACACACGGGCTGGGCCCGTCTATTACACATCTACTAACCATAAAGTCCAACCTAATGGTTTTCACATGGGCTAGGCTGTCTCACCACACACACACTTGAGCAAAACTTGGGCTCTAGGCTGGGTTCCACAAAATGATTGTTATCATTGGGAATAAGGATATTATAAAAAACTTATATATATAAAAAAGAGGATATTATAGAAAGAATAGATATTGAATAATCCTATCTAAACAGGGGTCTACAAAAGCTTGTCATCACCTCGCTTGAATATAGTGGAATACAACAGATTAAAGAATGCTAATAAAGGCATCTACCTCCCAATCGAGTGTGGTTTTGATAACGCTTACATTCCACAAGGGGTAAGTCACTAGATATCTCTAAATGGTCTGCCTTAGAAGCTTCTTTTGCACGAGTAGCACCGTACATATTTTTCTTTATAAGTAAAAAGAAAGTAGCACTGTACATATTTGGGAAATTTTCTTTGTGAGCCGTACCTCCACACCACAAATCTTGCCATAACTAATATTGGATCCGTCTCCCACATCCAATCTAGCATAGTTAAGAAACTTTTCCCAGCCATTTCTTGTGTTCTTCCATAATCCCATCTCGTGAGACCCTTGTACTTTGATTAAACACATCCCCACCCCATGAACATCGGTATTTTGAATCAACCAAGCTCTTCATTAGGGGTCTCTCTCATTCTAACAGCACTAAAGCCATTTCCCCAAGAGTGCACAATAAAACAGGAGTGTCTTCTGAAATCTTGACCCACCTTCTAATTGGAGAACATACCGTGGCCCACCTTCCCATTCTTAATTGAAATGTTACTCCGATTCAGATTAGCCATTCCATACAAAAGTTTGTGTTTCTGTCACCTTCTTTCAACCAAACGCCCTTGACTTCCCGCAACACATGAATCTCTCATTTCTTCTGTGAGAGACTTCAGCTGATACTGAAGGTCTGCTCCTTCTACAGCTTTAAATCCCATTACAAGGCCTTAAGTATACAGCCACCATGAAGCTTGGGGTGTCTTAAAAATGGTATGAGGACCACCACTATTTAACCCTATCAACAAAGCCTTCTGCCTTTAACCACATATTCTCAAACTTGAAGTATTTCTAGCATCATGAATACGTCCACTTTTTAATCAAGAAGAATTGGAAACGAATTTGAGTAAAGTTGTGGCAACCTCTTTTGACATAGATCTGGAAAATGAAATTCCCACTCCGGAGAAACAAGAGGGCATTAACAACTAAATTATTCCTTTCTTCACTAGTAATGACATTCTATTCTTTCTTCATAACGCTGATGCTATATCTCTTCTTATTGTTTCTTTAGTCTTTATTCTCCTTGTGCAATGTAGAATATCTATTCAAGGGAACTGCTCCTTAGTTAGGAACTAAAGGGAATAGAATCTATGACTGGAGAATCAATACACCTGCATTTCTCTATATTAGTTCTCTGTCTTAACAATATCTTTGTGCTATAGCTTTTTGTTCATTTCAAAATTTGCAACTGCTTCATGATTTTGCATTTTAAATAGAAATTATTGCCTTTCATGGGTCTTCCTGTGATTCTTGAGTAATAGAGATTGTGGATGATGATATATGCCCTGATCTAGAAGGAATATACGATCTTGAGTTCTGTTTCTTTGGAACATTTGGTAGTGATCTCCATTCTATAATATTTTGTCTGAAACTGGCATTGTTCCTTTTATTAGCTGGTTTGGCAATATCACATATTCTCTCTATATGTTTTTGACAAGTAAAATTTTATTGATAGTAAATGCCATAGCCCAAGTACACATGGAGCATAAATCGAAAATGCCTAACAACTTAGCACTAGTGGGAGATACAAGCAAATCATGAAAATTGCCCTCATTACATATTCTCTCTGTATTTTTACCCTCATTTGAAATATGACAAGTTAAAAATTTAATTATTGTAAACTTCTTTTTTTTTCTAAGTGATAAGTGTGATTGAAGGCTGTCTTTATGTGGTTCTATCTTATACTTTTCCTGCAATTCGTTTCGGTTATAACAGGCCTGATTTCTGATATTTGCAATATCCTATACTTTAGATGATTGAAGGCTACCCACCATTTTCTGCAAAGCTAGATAATGAAGTCCCTAAATTGTATGCTACAAAACAGCGTCCACCTTTTAAAGCTTCAACAAAGCACTATGCACATGGACTTAAAGAGTAAGGCCTATCTATTCCTTTGATGTTTGATGTATTTTGTTTTTATTATTTGTTAATGATACTTACATAAGTATCTGCTACTTTATAGCATAACTTGCATAACATTTCTTTTTCTTTTTCATTGTTTGATAAACCTATCATCTACATTTTTTGTTATTTGATTTCATCTAGAAAAAAAATGTATTTATTAAAAAAAAATGTATTTATTCCAAACGTTCCGAGTTTGATAAACCTACTGTGCACATGGAGTTAAGGAGTGGCATTTTCTATCTATAAAACTTAGTGATTTTCAGTTAAGTGCTGTATGGATCCTGATGTCTTATTTGTTTGATGATAAATGTGGGCATGGAATTATGTGAATAATTCGGCAATAAAAAATAATGTAATCTAAGTCACTTTCATAAGGTTAGTGGGAAGGCAACAAAGTAGCAGTATGATGGATAACTCTCTCTGTGATTATTGTGTGTGGACGTACATGAGTAAGGTCCTAGAAATATAGCTGATGATTATTTTTCAGGTTGATTGAGGAGTGCTGGAGTGAGAATCCAGCTAAAAGACCAACATTTCGGCAAATAATAACAAGGCTGGAGTCCATTCATAACAGTCTTGGTAATAGAAGGGGTTGGAAGGTTATCTCTTCTTTCTTTTCCTTCTTCTTCTTCTCTCTGTGTGTGTGTTGTGTGGCCTGCATGCCCCCCGCTCCTGGGGGGTTGCCAGTGCGGGTGCTGGTTTATAGTTGCCTTCACTCATGCGGATATTCTTGCATGCACTATAACCTCTGTATTCTACATGTTGATACCATTGATAGTCTGGGTAGATTTTTTATTTTTTATTTATAAGAAATTGACTTCATTTCATTTCATTCCATAAAGGAAGTAATAGCTGCGACTCAAAATACAACTCAAACAAACATCTGTTGTAAGCATCCCCGTACTAGGACGGGCATTGTCTAACTTCATCATTCTCTGTATTAAAACAGAGGAAAGAACACTCCGCATCCAAACTCCATCCTCCAAAGGAGGAGAAGTAAACAACACACCCATCCTCCTAACACGGAGGAGGGAGGAACCCAACACCGTTATGGACAAAAGTCTAATAGCCTATTTCACTTTATTTTCAATAAAAAACCCAACAAAAACACATTTCAACAAAAACACACCAACATAAAGTCGGAAACGAAAAAACACCACCAAAACAACTCCAAACAGAGTCGGAAAACACAAAAAGGAAAGCATCGGTGGCGCGTGCATGACACGTGCCACACTGGGGAGGAGCCATTCGGCCAGTCAAGACGTTGCCGGAGTCACTGCCTTGAGCTGCCGCGCATGGCGTCGACGGAAGATGATTCTCGGCGGTTTGAAAAATCCCACGCGTTCCTTTCAACCGCCCGTCGGCGCAATGCGCCGCTCCAATTGGCACCCAATCCGGTTGACCGCAAGATCGGTGGATGAGACTTCGCCCGGTGGTGCGCGTGTCGAACGTTGGTCACCGGAGAAGCTCGAAACGGCTACCCCCTTTATTCGGCAGAAAAACCTGAAAAAAAAAACCAAAAAAAAAACAAACAAAACCACCGGAGATGAAGGGCCGGTGAGGAGAGGGAGGAGAGGAAGAGGAAGGAGCCGAAGCTCCCCTTCCCCCTAGCTGGATTCGGACGAGCAGGTTTTCAGAGAGAGAGGGTCTGGTTTTTAGAGAGAGAGAGGGGTTTTCTCATAATGATAGTCTGGATCAATAATGATAGTCTGGGTAGATTTTTATGTTCAATAATGATAGGTTTTGTGGGTTGAACAAAATGGATCAAGATCCATCAGAGTTCTTAGGGTAACGTACGTGGTGGACTTTGCTGAATCCTGACCTTTGTTTTCAAATTTAATCGTAGGGATTTTGTCAAATCAACACTTCTCGCCTTAAAATCTATGTACATGTTTTAATATTTAGGACATTTAATTTGAATTTTGAATCTATAATGTTGATGCGGAAAAATCCATGCCAATGAATTTGATCTCAATGGTTGGGATTTAACGAAAACCACCTGATAGATCATAGCTTACCCTAAGAACTCTAGAGGATCTAACAAAATAATTGTCTTTACATTATGCATATTAAATTAATTTAAGATGCCATTGGAGTAGCCTTTAAAAAAAATGAATTGAGGAGATTATTTTGTTCCTCAAAACATGTAGGCAACTGTATACAGGCCTAGCTAAGGTTGAACCCCACCCCACCTGTATACAGCCTTAACCAGCTAAGTTAATAATCTCGATAAAAGAAATGATTAGATCACATTGCTAAAACCACATCACTCAGCAGCTGAGGAGAAAAACCTCTGTAATTGTGTAATCTTTTGATAAGATCTGCACATTTAAGTTTTGTGCCATCCAATATTTTTGTTTATATATCTGAACATTCCTTTCTATCTAGATATGGTAGAAATGAGCAATCCATGCTTGTTTCATTATCAACAAAATAGAGTTTTCTTTACAATTATTCACCTATGGTCTGGTTGATAAAACAATTATTGAAAGCTCTCTTCCGTGTTATCCTTCTTAAGTGGCCATAAAATTTCAGTTGCAAAGAACTTGCTCAATATCTTGCAGTCAGACTGTAGGGCCTCCATTTATGTCGAGCACTAGTTTTTGTGATTTTGATTGATTGGCTTAAATCATCTGACATCTCTTGGGAGCTGTGTATTCTCTTGAATGGTGTTTCTTCGTTTCATTTCACAGGTCTGCACTATAACTGTAAATTGAAAGTCTATTAAAGTTTCCTTTTTCTCTCTTTAACACGTAACAGGTAACTAGACCATTGAGATGCTTTCAGAAGCTGGAGGCCATGTTGAAGAGAGAGAGTTCTGAAAGCAGCCACAGCCGTTCTTCTCGTTCTAATGCCAGCAACCGATGAATAACAGACTGGTGCTCTCTTTAGCTTAGCTTTAGCTGTGCAGAAACTCTTTTCCAGTTTGGTGGCAAAACGATTGGTTTTTATTCCGGAGCATTTCATTTTATAGGTGATGTTCACACCCATTGGATAGATGGGCTGAGAATCACATGAGTATTCATCTATTGCTTCAACGATAATATAGCTGTTCATTTACATTATGTATGTATCCATATTAGCGATTGTATTTATGAATGTAGATTGGTGAATAAACGAGACCATGAGATTAGCGTCACAAACGTGGATTAACCACGACTCCCAATGTATTAGTCGAGACGTGTATACCCTGCAGCAGGACTTTGCATGTATAGGTAATCATGTAGTTTTGTGGTCACAAATTTAGTGTGCACAACGACATGGATTTGTGGTTGTTACCAACAGCATAACATTGGATGGATTGTGGGTCGAGAACGCACATTACGTCATTTCAAACACTAATTTGGTCAATTTCCCAAATCCCTAATCTTATCGGAAGATTTGTTTTGCATTCTTTTGCTCTAAGTACCATTTTGGGCAAGCCAAAAAAATTCTGTTTTTCGCCTTTAATTTGTTCCTTGCATCTCAAACCCATTTCAAGACAATTTGTCTTTTCTCCGTGTAACATATCCAAAAACGTATCTCACAGCTCAATTCCTAATTTGGTGGGCATCTTCTTGTACAAGAAAACTGGCTATTTGTGACTATTTTTTTTTTTTTGCTACGAAAAAGACTATTTGTAATGAAAACACTCATTTTAGTTAAAAATAGTCATTTCGTCGGAAATAATTAGTCGTAAATAAATAATTCTTTTGTAATTAATTAATCAATCTATGTTGGAACTTCTATTTGACGTGTTAGTAACTCATTCATTAGATGCAAAGCATTTTTTTTTTCCTTAAAGAGTAAATTATTAGACCCAAAGCTTTCTGCTACATATAAACATAATTTATAAACTCCAGTCTATTTTTCTACTCGTTTAAAATTTGCATGCTTGTAAGTGTCTACTGTTTTACTTCCTACGATGGGTCTCAACAACTACATATCTATACATCTATACGTACTACATACATTCATACATTTATATATATATGTATATTCGCCATGTCCTATTAATTAAAGAATTCTAATGTATAGGAAACTTGTTATATAAGGATGTAATTGATGAGGAGCCAAAGCCAAAACTGAATTATATATCCCTGCATATGAGAGGAACCTATTTCCGGATGAGAAATGCTTTAGCCACAAAGAGATTTCACAAAAGTAAACCCACAAACTAATGTGGTATTATATGAAGTCATGCTAGTCTGTGGGACGTTAGATTGTAAAACTACTTTTATTGTAACATAGATCTAACATCGTATTATATGAAGTCATGCCAGTCTGTAGGTTTCTTTTTGTGGGATCTCTTTGTAGTCGTAGAAGTTTTATTTCGGGATAGATTATGTTCCAAAAACTTCGGAATATTAATTTACAAGTGATAACTAGCAAATCCAAATGTTAAATAATGCAAGATAATTTGCATGCTTATTCATAGAAAGATATAATGTTTTGTTGGGGCATTTTACCCCTCCTTATGCTAGAATGAAAAAACCCCACACTTTGTCTAAGACGAAGTAGAGGACACACTCTATGAACAAAAATCCAAAATACTGTGTGTGTGTGTGTGTGTGTGTTTATTTTTAATTTTAACATAAAACAAAGGAAATACCAGAAAGTGTAAAAGATACTTGGAAAAATAGCAAATTACAGCTTGAAAAGCTATAGATTCATATTTCAACCTTAAAGGAAAAAAAAAAGCACTGAGGCTGTGGTTGCGCCACCCTCGAAGTAAGGTGGAACATCAGGTCTAAAGAAACCGATGGCCCTGGTCCCAGAAAAGCCATGCATGGCGGCGATAGAGCTCCCTTTGCAGTGGAGCATGGATGTCACACGCGCACTTTGGGCCGTACGTGTGGCTCACGCGCCGCTTTGTTTGACGAGATTCTTCATTTGTTTGAATGATTGGCTCTTTGGAAATCTTGCGGTGGGGCGCTTGGTGGTCGCCTGACTCCGGAGAATAACATATCTGCATTTCGACCTATTGTGAACGAAAAAAACAAAACCAGAAAAATAAAAGAAAAACTAGAGAGAAGAGGGAGGAGGGATGAGGGAGTGATCGATCTGAGTTTTTGAGGGGAGAGAGAGGAGAGATGTTTTTTTTCTTCCTTGATCGTTTGGTATACTTTTTTTTTTGATAGTAAAACCAACATTATCATTAAAATAGAGATTACAGACATTTGTCAAGTCAAATGGCTTGAGAAGGAAAGTTTGGTGCATGTTTGGTATACTTTTAGTACAAAAGATAATTGGATATTAATTAGTATCCTCTTTGCAATGATTTATAATCATTATCTATTAATAAAGTTCATATATAGTAGAAATGTCAATTACTCGATGCACAATCTTACTAATTCGGCTGCCTCCTGCATATATATTACTATGAGAAATATTCTTATTTCGAAAATCCCTAGTCATGCAGTCTCTCTCTCAAATTCTTTCATTTCCCCTAATCATCCCTGCCTACTCCATCATGCAAGAGAAACATTTAAGAAGCATTATATATATATATATATATTATATAATGGGTTATCTATCATTATATCTGTTGATGTCGTGTTTTGCGGGCATGGGCAAATCTCTGAGGTCAGTGTCTCGATGCGAAGAATTTGGAGTCCCTGACGGTGTTTCGGTGCGGCTATAATGTGGCGATTCGTACGTTCACGGTGAAGAGTAGAAAATAAATGCAGTAAAGAGGTTGACACCAAGATTTATGTGGTTCGGCAATATGCCTACGTCCACGGGGGTTTTGGGAGGGAAATATTTTCTATAATATATCTGTTTACAATTACTCATGGACCCTCATATCTCACTGTATAGAGAAAGTTGGAGCTCCCGTCAATCCTCTATCCTCTACTCTTCTGTGTATTATCTTTGTTCGTCACAGTCCCTTTCTTTTCTCTCTATCCATATCTCAATTAGTTCTTCTTCTTCTTCTATCCTCTGTCAACCGTCGTTCTCAGTCATCTGTTCTTTCCCCTTTATACATTTATCTGATCTTTCACTGTACATGCCAGCCTGTTATGAGGTGGCTGGTCTCCCTTGCGTGCACACCTCTCTTTCTCCTTCTGTCCTCCTGACATATGCACCCCCCATATTTTCTTGGTCTCCTTTGACATTTGCAGCCCCTATTCTCCTTTTTTGTCTCCTCTTTTTGTCCCTAGTGTTGATTTAGTGGGCTGGGCCTAATTTATGGGCTATGGGTTTTTCTCCCCCCACAATATCATAAATTTGTTTGGGTGAAGAAAACAAAAAGTTGTCAAATTTAATTGCATCTCGTAAAGTTTTTAAAACTCATTTTTCCTATATGGACAATTTCATATGTGCTTGGAAGTAGTGATGATCAGTGGCATTTGCTCTTTTCCTTTCTAGCCAAAAAAAAAAAAAAAAAAAAGAAAAAAAGAAAAAAGAAAATTAGAAGATAGAAAAAAATGTAAATTGCAGGTGCAGCGAAAAAGAATCACCAGGTTTTTCTTTCTAATACTCATTTGAAAGACAGGTTAATTTGTGTCTACAACGTCCTAAAATAAAGCATCGACAAAGCCACCTTACCTGATCACCTCGTGCATGCCATGATTAACTAAGCTATAAGGAAAGAAGAGGCCAGGGGGGCGGAGACGTTGGAACGTACCAGCTTCCATTTTTGTACTAAATTTTCTAAATTCGACCTTTGATCTGCTGCCAGAAACTTATGAATATGTATTTGGAGAAAATCCAATTAAATGATCTTTGCATGCTTCTATTATATCTTGCAAAAATTTCCCCTTAAATAAGCTTTTGAAAATATGCAACACCTAATTGACATAATTAGTGACATGATAGGACTCATGATCAAGAAATTAATCATGACAAACTAATTATTTTAGTCTCTGTTTCCCATATATGATAATACTGATTAATGCAGCAATGTCCAACATATAATTATATGAACACCTGGCGGCAGGCCCCCATAATTTGTTGCATCCTATCCTCAAGTTGTCTGTCTGTTTCGCAAATTTAAGGTGCAAAAAATGCGACATCAGCTACAACCGATGTCCGAGATCGACAATCTGGCATGATTAATACACAACCGATCATTTCTCTATAAATTAACTCATGTACGTGCTGAAACTTTCTTTCTCTCACTGTTTACTCACGTTATGTAACACAAAAATTAAACTTTTGAAAGTTCGCAATCCGAAAAAAAAGGGAGCTAATTACTCAGTGCCAATTTATGCCCATTATATATGGAAAATGATACGCATACAATCATTTTCACAATCTTTTACATAATTCTGTTTTAAATAAGGAACAATATTTTTATAAAATAACTTATAAAAATAATAACATTTTACAGAAACATCTTTAATTTAAAATATGATTATATAAAGAAATATAAAAATGATTGTATGTATATAATTACTTGTTATATATATATTTATATATACTTATTTAACTACTTAATTTCTTTATCACAGTGTGGTCGAGCTTGACAAAAATGACTTTTAGGCCCCGTTTGGATGTTGAGCTGAGTTAATATATGTTCTTTATGAATAGAAGTGAGTTGAGATGTTGAAGTGAGTTTTGTGGAGCCCACCTAAGATGAGTTTTGATGTGTTTGGATGTTAAGATGGGTTTAGATGTATTTATGGGAAGTTGAAAAAGGTTATAGGTCTCGTGTGTAAAGATGTGTTCAGTTGAAAAAAGTTGTGGGTCCCTCGTGTAAAAATGTTTTCAGTTAAGATGACTTTAGTGACTTGAGAGTTGAGTGTTTCGATGTTAGACTTAGTTTAAAATTATATTAAAATGAGTGAATCTCAATTCAATCCAAGTTGGCTTAATTGTCTGCATTTTTTTTATATAACTTTGGTTTCAACGCAAGTAGTAGTACACTTTTTGATTAAGCAAATTCCAAGACAAGTTCTTTTTTTTGATAATAACGGATCACTTCTATTCATTAAAGAGGACATACAAAGTTGACTTATAAAATAAGTCAATTACAAACGTTAGTAGAATCTCAGTACACTTTCGTGACTGACATAGTCTAGTCCAGACGGCCACTCTCTCAAGACCTAAATCTAAGAGATAGCACAACTCTGTCTACGACAGAGGTCACAGTAAAACAAACTCCATATCCAACTAATCGGAATATGGAGACCAAACCCCACATCACCGCCTAAGCGGAGGGGGGAGCAACCTTCGGACCAAAGTCCGAAGACATTACATTTTGGGTTTTTTCTTGAAAAATATACAAAACAGAAAATAAAATACATAATAAAATACTGTAAAAAGGGAAAAACAGTACACAAAAAGGCTGCTGGAGGGGGAGTCGACCGTCAAGCTAGGGAGATCCAGAGGCATTGGTGTGAGGCCGCATTCGGTGGTTTTGCTGATCGACAGCTGGGCAACCTCCAGGTGGGGCGCGTGG
>QEOT01122534.1:0-10410 GCA_003123785.1 Pterocarya stenoptera | reverse complement strand
ATACTTTAAGTTAGTAATAAAGTAATAATTAACATCATCAATAATGTAATTTTTATCTAATTTATTATCATTGACCATATAAAATATTTTTTTATTGAGTTTGTTATATAATCCACATTAATAAGTCACTTAGTTTAATTTAGTATTGTAAATAATTTTTTTTTATGAATTGATTTATATATATATAAAAAAAAAAAAAAAAGGAAGAGGCCGGACCGGACCGAAAGCTACCGGTCCGGTCCCCTTGGGTGTTCGGTCCGGTCCAATTGATGGACCGAAAATTTTCGGTCCATCGCCGGACCGGACTGGACCGGACCGTGTGCAGCCCTAGGCGGAGGTCTGAAAGTAGAGGGAGTTTTAGAGAGAAGGGAGAGGTTTTAGAGAGAGGGGCCTCTCCAAGACAAGTTCTGAAACATATATATTGTTCATATCCATGCATGCATGGGACCGGCCTGCATTACATATTTCTGTGAAATAGCGAAATTGAAGTCCCTGACATTAATATTACTCCACATATAACAAAAAAGGAAAGAAAATGAAAGAATAGTTGAGAGGAGTGGTGGGTGTGGGGTAGTACTCTATCTAGACTCTAGACCCTCATGTGCTTGTACGTACGTCATTAGTTGTTCGGCGGGGGGAGGACGGCCTGACGGGGATGAGGACCATGCACCTCCTACATACGTACCACATGAAGGCCCCATCACCTCGTCAGGTGGGGGATGCTTCTTCTTCTTCATTTAGTTTTCGATCTTTGGGTAATTTATTGTGTTTTTGTCGAGCTATTTGAGCCACGTCAATCCAAGTCCATCAACAGTTCATTTGACGTACGATATATATATATATATATCTGTGTGTGTGTGTATAAACTTCAACGCGGGGTGCTCTGATCAAGTTGGAAATATAGTACTGAAAATCGAAACTTGAAATTGGTAAGATCTTGAAGCGAGCCAAGATGGAAGCTGCTAGGTGAAATCACAAAGAATTACTAGCTAGCTCTGTTTAATTATAAATAAATTTGTCTAGCCCTAATCGATCGTACGTAATATATGCTGTATATGCATGCATCAGCTACTTTAGAACCACATGCAAATATACCTTTAACGATTAGTTTGAAGGGATCAAAGTGTTAAATATACTTGTTTTACTGTCCAATAAGAGGAAAAGACCATTAGTTAGCTAGATCACTTAGGCCTCATTTGGGAAATGAGATGTGATGAAAAATCTGTGAATAATAGTGAAATGATTTGTGAATCATAGCAAAATGGCTTGAGTTAAGATGTTTTGTTTGGTTTTAAGAAAAAAAAGGAGAAAAAGTTGAATAAAAAATATTATAAAGTTAAAATATTATTTGAATATACTTTTTTAATATTATTTTTTTTTTTTTTTAATTTGAAAAAGTTGAATTGTTTTTTGTGCTTTTGTTTGAAGAAGGTTCTAAAAGCTGGTATTTCTCCCACTAGCAAACAAGAGTAGAAACTGACCTATATATATGTTGTTAGGGCGCCACATGAAGAAATGGAAATCTAGGACTTACTCGAAGACAGGAAGTGAAGAAGTCAAGTGTGCAGTGTTTGAAGTGATCTGAAGGGAAGGTTCGACGGCATCGTTTGAAGCAGACTCGAGCAACGTTTAGAAGGAATAAGTGTAAGACACAGTGTTTTGGCATATATAAGTCAAAACTGTGCGTTTCGTTTTTAATTAGGGTCTTTATGTTTAGTGATTAAAG
The DNA here is from genome assembly GCA_003123785.1 of Pterocarya stenoptera. Classification (NCBI taxonomy): domain Eukaryota; kingdom Viridiplantae; phylum Streptophyta; class Magnoliopsida; order Fagales; family Juglandaceae; genus Pterocarya; species Pterocarya stenoptera. The sequence continues at coordinate 8,684 of QEOT01122534.1, read as the reverse complement.
CACACCGTTTTGGCATGTATAAGCCAAAACGGTACATGCCAAAATGGTGCATTTGAATTAATGAGTCTTTTTTGTTATATTTTAGTTGTAATGGGTTTTCTTCAGTTGTAAACGCAGCGTTTTGGTTTATACAAGCCAAAACGGTGCATTCTGTCTTTCACTTGAGGTTGGGTGACTTTAGCTTAACTTTGGAGAGTTTGTTAGAAATTCAGTATTTGGGAGAGAGAGAGAGCTTCTGCAGGGGCATTATGGATTGTCAGTAATTTCCGTAACTGTAAACTTGTAGCAGGAGGAAGGAAAACCTCGAATGGTTCCAACGTAGCCCATCAATGAATGAATGATTTTCTCTACAGTGGTTTTCTCTGCTTCATTCCATCAAACTCTGTAGTGCAATCTGTCCCTAGCACATCACAACAAGCCTTCCATCTCTATATCGTTTCCATTACATTACAGTGAGGATTACAAAGGTCCTAACAAGTGGAATCACATACCAAACGATCCTACCAAGCATTACATCCATCCTTACATACCAGAGCTCCATACATACAGCCAAACACCTTCCCTGCAACCCATAAATCTCATTCCCACAAACAGCTTTCTGACAACATAGACCATACAACCCACATTTCCCAGCAATTATAACCATACATAAGCCAAACACCATCCCTGTAGCCCATAAATCTCATTTCCACAAACAGCTTTAAGACCATATAGACCATACAATCCACATTTCTAGAAATTATAACCATAAACAGTCACCTTACCATCTACACCATCTAAACCCACAAGTCAACAGAAATTCCCTTACACCATACAAATACCATACCTACATTCAGCAACCAACCACCATGGCAAACGAGACAAGATCCAAACAGCACCAAGAAAATATGCAGCATCAGATTGATGGTTTAGGGGAAAACCATCTCACGACCCAAGCAAGACTTAGCACCATTGATGAAAGGCTTGACCAGCTCACTGAAATGGTTCGAACCTTGGTTGCTCATCAAGGGAACATGGCACGGGACCTGCAAAACCAGTAAGATAATGAGCAAGTGCAGCAAATGGGGCCAAACTTAAGAGATATTCGTTTAAACTTTCTTCACTTTACTGGAGAAAACCCATCCGCATGGATTTTTAAAGCTTCCTAATACTTTGAATACCGTTAAACCATCCATTCGCAAAAGCTACTGTTAGCCTCATATCACATGGAGGGGGATGCCTTGGTATAGTATCAAGAAGCCTTAGACACAGCCCAGATTGTGAGTTGGGAGACTTTGGTGCAGGCTATGTTGGTTTGTTTCGGACCAACTGCGTATGAGGACCCTATGGAAACCTTAACTAGGTTAAAGCAAGTCACCACGGTGACAACATATAAGGCTTGCTTTGAGGCACTGTCGAATAGAGTGAGGGGCTCGTCCAAACACCATAAGCTAAGTTGCTTTCTCAGCAGCTTAAAGGATGAAATAAGGTTGCCTCTTCGCATGTTTAACCCACACAATTTAATTGCAGCTTTTGGGTTAGCTCGAATTCAAGAAGAATACCTTAATAGTGCTAAGAAGTCTATGAAGTTCTCGAGTGAGAAGGGGCAGTTTAGTTCAGTTAACACTTATACTTCCTCTGATAATAGTGGTACTAGTGGGACTCATAACCAAAAATACAACCTTCCTATCAAAAAAGTGTTCTCTACGGGGTGGGATGAAAAGCGTTAAAAAGGGCTTTGCTATCATTGCGATGAGAAATAGAACCCCAACCACAATTACAAAAACCCTAAGTTATACCTTCTACAAGGAGTTGAGGAGTTAAAGGAGACGGGAGACTGTGAAAAGGAAGCTACTATAGCTGCTAAATTGCTTAATGAAGTGGACTTAAAACATAAAGGGGTTATGGTGGAACCCGAGATTTTCTTGAATGCAATCACGGGAACCCCTAGTTCTAAGACTATGCGCCTAGTGGGATGGATGGGGAGTACACAAGTGGTCCTTTTGGTAGATTCCGGTTAAACACACAATTTTATGGACCCATCTATTGCTCGAACAACCAAGCTGGTGGTTAATAAGGCTAAAAAACTTGCTGTCAAAGTTGCTAATGGGCAAGTGGTGCAAGCCTTAGGGTACTGCAACAACACTAAAATCAAGGTGCAAGGTATATTATTTCATCCCTCTTTTTATGTTTTACCTCTTGGTAGCTGTGATGTCGTTCTCTGGGTGGATTGGTAGGAGAACCTTGGGCCCATTGTTTGGGATTTTCATGAGTTGTCTATGAGGTTTGTGCATCTTAGGACAAATGTGGAGCTGTTGGGACTGAGGTTAAAGGGTTTGACCCTTGCAAATGGGGAAAAGATAATGCTTACATCGATGTAAAGGGGAAAATGGTTGTTTTTGCAATTGGTTACTCAAACCAATGTAATGAAGGCCTCGGGTGGGGGAGAGAAAGTGTAGAATCTGATTTCATAATTTGCACAGGTGTTTGATATTTCGAAGGGACTACCACCTTCAAGGCTTCAAGACCATAGAATACCCTTAATGAAGGAACCCAATCCATTACAGCTAGACCTTACCGTTACCCTCACTACCAAAAGTCTGAAATTAAAAGGATTGTGGCTAAATTACTAGACTCCGATGTAATAAGGCCTAGCATAAGACTCTTATCTTCCCCCATGCTTTTGGTCCTCAAGGCAGATGAGAGTTGGCGTATGTGTGTCGATTATCGAGCACTTAACCAAGAGACCATAAAGGATAAGTTTATTGTCCCCATTATTGATGAACTCTTGGATGAGTGCATGGGTCGGTGGTTTTTTTGAAACTGGATTTGAGATCCGGTTACCACCAAATCAGGGTGGTACCCGAGGATGTAGCAAAAACAACCTTTAGAACTCACGAGTGACACTATGAGTTCCTCGTGATGCCCTTTGGTTTAACTAATACCCTATCAACTTTTAAAGGGTTGCTCAATGAGGTGTTTTGGCCTTATTTGTGGAAGTTTGTGTTAGTTTTTTTTTTACAATATCTTAGTGTACAATATTTGCTAGACAGATCATTAGCTGCACTTGCGTGTGGTGCTAGAAGTACTACAAAAAAACCAATTGTATGCTAGATTGTCAAAGTGTCAATTTAGGGTCAATGTAGTAGATTATTTGGGGCACATAATCAGTGAAAATGGTGTGATAGCTGACCCACGGAAGGTGGCTGCCATGCTGGACTAGCCTGTACTAGTGAATGTCAAATCCTTACAAGGATTTTGGGGGTTAACGGGGTACTACCATAAATTTATAAAAAGGTATAGAATGATTACTGCACCCTTAACGGATTTACTTAAAAAACATGCTTTTGTATGGAATGAGGTTGCTTTCGAAGCTTTTAATGAGCTAAAATTTCTTGTGACACAACCCCCAATACTTAGGTTGCCGAATTTCATCCAACCATTCGCGATTGATTGTGATGCAAGTGGAAGAAGAAAGAGGGCAGATTTAACGCAGGCTGGGCAGCCACTTGCTTAAATGAGCAAGGCTTTGAAGGTTAAGGAACTACTCCTCTATACATATGAGAAGGAACTTTTTGCATTAGTGACGGTGGTAAGAAAATGGAGACCCTATATCTTAGGCCAGTCTTTTGTAATTAAAATGGACTAGCAGGCCTTGAATGTTTGTTGGAGCAACGTCTGGGAATCGTGACTCAGCAAAAGTGAGTGAGCAAATTAATAGGGTATGATTTTGTTATTGCTTATAAACAAGGAAAAGAAAATATGGTGGCGGATGCATTGTCGAGAAAAGAGGAAGAATGTGACTTAAAGGGTGGATCCTTAGCGATAATAACATTTCCAACACCCGAATAGGTAGAGGAACTTAAGGCAAGCTATGAGGAGTCAGTTGAGCTTAAAGAGGTCTTTAGACAACTCAAGGAGGGTACTACTCCAGCTAAAAAGTATCACGTACAACAAGGTTTGTTATTGAAGAAGGGCAGAATTGTCGTTGCAGCAGACTCATCCTTTAAAGGGAAGGTTTTGCAGTACATACATGATGATCCTATAAGGGTCACTCAGTTAATTTAAAAACTTACCAAACGGCTAAGCGGGATTTTTACTAGAAGGGCATGAAGAAAAGCATAAAAAAGGTGGTGAGGGAGTGTGTGACCTGTCAAGGAATGAAGTATGAGACATCACCACCAGCATGGTTGTTGTAGCCCTTACCAGTACCCTAACAAGCCTAGACAGACATTTCTATGGACTTCATAGAAGGACTGCCCATGTCCAGTGGGTTTAATGCGATCCTAGTTGTTGTTGATAGGTTCACAAAGTTTGGGAATTTCATACCCTTGTCCCACCCTTATACAGCAACTGGAGTGGTTAGCTTGTTTTTGAATAATGTGTTCAAGTTACATGGTCTATCCCACACTATTGTGACAGATTGGGACCCAATATTTGTGAGTTCCTTCTAGCAGTCTTTCTTCTCCTTACAGGGGTCTTCACTCAACCTCAACTTCGCCTATCACCCCCAATCCGATGGGCAAACTGAGGCCCTAAATAAATGTCTAGAGGGCTACCTAAGAAGCTATGTAGGAACTAAACCTCAAAAGTGGTCACAGTGGCTACCCTTCGCAGAATGGTGGTAGAATAACTCCTACCACATAGCCATGGAATTAACACCCTTCCAAGCCCTCTACGACTACCCACCACCACCACCACTACTATCTTATATACCAGGGACTTCAGCAAACTGGGCATTAGAACAAACGTTACAGAACAAAGACAGTATTATTAAGATATTGAAGGAAAACTTAGAAGGGGCCAAAAATTGAATGAAAATACAAGCTGGCAAACATAGGACAGAGAAAGTATTCGAAGAGGGGGACTGAGTATACCTGAGATTGCAGCCATTCAGACAAAAGTTTGTTGCACACTTTCGAAATATGAAGCTTGCTCCTCGGTATTTTGGGCAATTTCAGGTGGAGAAGAAAATCAAGCAAGTTGCTTACTGCCTCAAGCTGCCACCCTCTTCCAGGATCCATCCCGCATTCCACCTTGTGGGCAAGGTGCTGTGAAGAAATGGGGGATTGTTAGGGCGCCACATGAAGAAAGGGAAATCTAGGTCTTACTCGAAGATAGGAAGTGCAGAAGTGAAGTGTGAAGTGTTCGAAGTGATCTGAAGTGAAGTGAAGGCTGGACATCGTCGTTTGAAGCAGACTCGAGCAACGTTTAGAAGGAATAAGTGTAAGACGCAGCATTTTGGCATATATAAGCCAAAATAGTGCGTTTCATTTTTAATTAGGGTCTTTATGTTTCAGTTGTTAAAACACACCGTTATGGCATGTATAAGCCAAAACGGTGCTTTTGAATTAGTGGGTCTTTTTTGTTATACTTCAGTTGTAATGAGTTTTTATCTTCAGTTGTAAACGTAGCGTTTTGGTTTATACAACCCAAAACGGTGCGTTCTGTCTTTCACTTGAGGTTGGGTGACTTTAGCTTGACTTTGGAGAGTTTGTTAGAGATTCGGTATTTGGGCGAGAGAGAGAGCCTGTGAAGGGGCATTTTGGATTGGTAGTAATTTCCATAGTTGTAAGCTTGTAGCCGGAGAAAGGAACACCTCGAATGGTTCCAACGTACAATGAATGAATGATTTTCTTTACACTGGTTGTCTCTACTTCATTCCATCAAACATCTGTAGTGCAATATGTCCCTAGCACATCGCAACAAGCCTTCCATTTCTATATCCTTTCCATTACATTACAGTGAGGATTACAAAGGTCCTAACACATGTACAAAATAATCTAAAATTAAAAGCATAAGCTTCATATATATATATATATATATGAAAAATTTTATACACCATACTACCATCTCACTTTCATCCCACTATGTAATATGTGACATATTTATCACTATTGGATGATCTTTTATTGGATAAATTCGTTATCATATATTGGTGATAAATGTGCCATATCTTACATAGTGGGATGAAAGTGTGGTATATAGCATTACTATATAAATTTATATATATATATATATATATCTGGTATGTGGCCAACATCGATGAGTAATTTGAGGTCGGTCGATCGATACATGATCATACAAAGAATGAAGGAGTGTGGCCGTATTAGACTTCATGAAGTGATGACCCGTTTTCTCTAGTTGCATTATTGTAAAGGTGATGATTCTTGTGAGGCATGCATGCATGCATATGTATTACTTGTCATTTCAAACAAGCACGTGATCTCCACAAAAGGGATAAAGTACATGATCACTAGTTTGCCGAACTCAACTCACATGCAGCATTCAATATCAATATAGTCTTTATATATGGCGCCATTGAGTCTACTCAGCTAAAAATATATATAGCTAAAGCATGAGCTCGTCTGTTTAATTCTCAAATTTGTGCTTGATAGACAGTACCAACACTGGATATGGCAAAAATTAAGTGGATAAATATGCCGTTTATGGGATCAATCGGGAGCATGAATCTATAATTTTTTCTTTATATATATAAATTTATATTTATATTTATATATTTTATCCTCCGGCCTAACCCTACCTCAAAATGCTCGAGTTTGAAGACCTATAACGATGATCAAACTGGGTACGTACGTATTTAATAAATAAAAAATTAAAAATACTAAGTGTGACGGTACTGCATGTGTGAAAGCTAGCTAGTAGTTAATTAGTTGGTTCGCATAAGATCGAAGCTCATAATGACGAGGGGGTGGGGCCGGGGAAGATTGCGACATACTATATTATATAATGCAAAGGATTAGGTCTTGTATTGAATTAGACTTTGCACTTCGATCAGCCGAAATATTTGATGTCCAGCAGAAATATTCGGTTGTCGAGTGGTCCAATTTGATGTCGACATTCATACGACTAGATCATCATCTGGCTGCAGATATCTGCCTTTATATTTATTTACAAACAATTTAATTAATGCGTCTATATAAGGACAACTGTTTTTCATGAGAAATAGAACTCGCAAATCATATAATATGGTGACATATAAAGCTAACTCATCAATATATGTAAAGCTGGATATAAAAGAACTTATTTTGACCTTTTCAACTAAACAATCCAAATTACCAGCTGTTTTGTGTTCTGAATAATTACTAATATTCGGATGATTAATAGTGATCAATTACGACATATATAATTAAACAAGTGCAATTATCATTGAGGGTATGTGGTGGCTCATCAATGGTCTTTTAGTCACTCTCATCATGTATTTTGGCATGTAGTACTAGCTTGGCCATGAGTTTGAAGTTGAATATGCATGGGTTCGTCTTAAATTATTAGTATATATTAGTCCCCTGAGGATTCATTGAATTCCCAAATAAGGTTGGGGTCTAGGCTAAAGCTCAATTAACTAGCTAGCAGACTACTTGATCAGGCTCCCGCTACTTCTCATCGTCTAGGCCTTTTTTGTCCGGTTTCCAGCGGTTGGATGGTACTATGATCTTGCCTAGGTAGGGAGATCACCTCCGGTTGGCCCCTAATTCAAGTACTTGATTACCTCCAAATTCATTCGCATGAAAGATCATGAGAGAAGTTATTTAGTTTCGTCAAAAAATATAGTTTTCATCACAAAAAGTATAATCTGCCTTCTGCTGCTTTTCATATGTACATATCAGCTTATAATTGCTTTACAATGAACATCATACCGATCCACATGAGCAAAAAAAAAGTCATGTTAATCATGCAAGAGGAATAAGGTTGTAGTTGCCCATATAAATTGTGTGGTCCTCATTGAATATACGGGCGAGATTTTCTTGTCCCAAAATATAAAAAAGCTCTCTAGAGTTTTGACCTTTGAAGACAGAAAACTTGCCGCAGCCTTCCAATTTCACAAGCTTGCCATGATCAGTAGCTGGTGCGCACATTGTGAGGTTTTCGAAGAACTTCAGTAATCATCGAACTAAAGAGGAAGATCATAGAATGCATGGAATTCCTACATATATTCTTCGATCAAGAATGTATTGCTGAATTATAAGCTAGGTAGGTAGATGATGATCAAAAGCAAGAGCACATAATTCAGTTGTCACAATGAATATTCCAATCGGGTAATGGTGACCATAACTAATGTAATTCTTTGGTCACATATATGAAACCCAATTAGAGCCAACGGCTAATCAGATATTGCTGATCTATCGGGAAATTGGCATAATTAATCTTGAGAAAATTTTTCCACCTTGACTTTGACGGATGTCACTACAACAGAAATAGTCTTTTGTGACACAAGAAATCGTCATAAAAAATAACCAAAACGTCACTAAAGATATTTGGTAATGGTTTGAAATCGTCACCACGACCGTCACCTAATTTGCGTCACAGAAAATATTTGGTGACACTTTACTGTTGAATCGTCACTAAAAGTATTTTTAGTGATGGTTGAAGGTGTTCCGTTCAGAGGAACGTTCGAACATTTCATTTTTTGTGACAGTTGAAAACTGTCACAGAAAATAATGTTCGAATGTAAATTGTTATGTCCGAACCCCAATTCGAGCAATTGACATTCTAATGACAGAACTTGATGTTCGTTGATTATTGTTCAAACATATCATTTTTACGTTCGGACGTTTATACGTCCTGGCATTAACTGCATTTAACGTTCAAATTTTCAATGTTTGTTTGAATGTAAAATAATGTTCGAACGTTTTTGTTTACATTCGAACGTACAGATCATAAATACTAATTTCATAAAATTAAAA